>JAOTJB010345668.1:0-12168 GCA_027123815.1 Erythroxylum minutifolium
TCCAAATAACATGTAAAATATAAACTTATCAAATTCCACTACACTTAACTCACTGCTTATCTGCATGCAATTAATAAAAAATCTACCTTAACTACTAACTTAGATTTAACTAACTAAAACGAGAATCAATTCCACTTTTGTATGTGTATGGTGCTATTAAGCATATGTCATAATCCTTTAAACAAATATAAGTCCCTAGTTAAGGAGTTTAGTCTCTTGAGGGTTTACTTAAATGCTAACCTTAAAAGTTAACCTAAACTCAGTCAGTGGCGGAGCCAGAAATGTCTTGGAGCTGGGGCTGATTGGACAGTGATGGACTGATGGCGAAGACTTCCGACAAATTCAAAATTAATTCAAAAAATATTCACAAAGCATATTTATAAATGAAGTGAACTTAATCATTGTAAATTCTTCTTCCAACAATGGGGTTTTGAATCTGATGCAACCGAGAGAGAAGAAAAAAAGGAGAAAAAAAAAGAAAAAGGTGAAAGTTAAATTATAAGAGTACTAATAGGGAAAGCTTGTTCTAGTACGTTGTGATTATCGTGGCCTTTTCTTTTACTTGAATAACTTCTACTGTCAATACTATGCTTAATTTGACATTTTTGTTTTCTTTTTCACATTGCTTGCCAAAGAAAGAACAACAATTCAGGAATTATGAAAAAGGCGAGGGACCATGGGAGTGAAATCAAGATCAAAACTTGCATTGACTGCTGCTGAGGAGTACACCTGGACACTAGAGATTGAAAAGACAAATTTTACACACAGGCAAGGGCAGCTGGGACTTTGCAATCAATGATATTTCATTGCTGCTAGGAGCTATGCCTGACAGGGCTACATGTAAATTGTAAAACAACTAATGATCCTGTCATCTTACAACGAAGCAACACAGGGACAAGCCGGGGCTAACGTGGGGGCTTGTCCCTGTATAGCTCCGCCCTTGAACTCAGTGCTTAACTTTACAGTGAACAATACACAATTTCTAGTCTCAATAGAACTAAAAAATTTAAACACATAATAAATCTCAAGAAAATGATAATTCTACCTCCTTTATTAAGTTCAAACACTAAAATTTGACTTATCCTTACAAAATGTTACTAATTCATGTAAGTGTAAAAAATTAGATGAGGTATTCTCATCATGTTCTTACGAAAGTGAACCTACTATAAGTTTGACATTAATTTAATCTTTACTACTTAAATAGATACGTATAAGATAATTAAAAAAGAACTTGAATATGGTTGGAATGGCAAGAGCCTAGTAGCTTGTTTGCTTCCAACTGGTAAGACACCATCTTCTTCTTCATCTAGGGTGGTAATTAACCTCACTTCCTCCACACTAGGTATTGTACCTCACCTTAGTCCTTGGAGCTATTATCACATTGCATGCATATTATGACCTATTATAGTTGTCTCTTGGACAATATATGTGAATATAAAAAGTCCATTTATGATAGGATCTCCATTTCTTTATGCTTTATAATCCCTATCTCACCACTAATGTGGTCATGTAATTGGTTTGTAGTTAGTATGCCACTATTGATTCCTTAATATAGCTTTTAAGAACTTGACTCTATCGGGCATCATCCCTCTTTATATTCTAGAAGATACGTCTGTTGTGCTTGCACCATATTACATAGATTATAAATGCAATAACTACCCTTTACATTCCTTTGTCCTCTCTCTTTGCCCTTTGATTTCTATTGAACCATTCCTCAAGGTTGTTAAGGTTTTTGTCAATATTCACCATGTTATATAGCTCCTTGATCCCCTTCCATAATATTTATGAAACCTTGGATCTAAAAAGATAGATTCTCCTTATTCTAATCTTCATTTTGAAAGAATATATATGTAATAAGAACATTTATAAAAGCCCTTAGCCTATCCCTAATGCTTAATTTTTTTACAACTAACCACATAGTTGTTGCTTCTTGTGGATTAATGTGTAGATCCCATATTAGTGAAAATGATTTCCAAATTGATCCGCTAGTAGTTCCTCACACCATGCATTGGTAAAGGAATCAAAGGGGCTACCATTCCATATCACTATGCCATCCTTAGTGTCATCAATCCTACACCTTAAGATACTTATAATAACATTAGTTATATGAAGATGCTCCAGTTGTGTTTCATAATCCCCTATATCTTGCCTAAACCTCACATTCTTAAGGATTATTCCCCTCATTAAATTAAGCTCAATTACTTCACTAAAAGTTCCCCCTTTGCACCTAATGATCATGCTAAAATAAGGTTGATCTTTTATTTCCTAGGGTGACTGAAAACTAAGCTTGAGAATATTCATGAAGGTTTACACCAAATACTTTGGTTATCTAGATGCCAAGCATGTAAACAACTTATCCAGAGAACTTTCTTGTCCCTAAACACTCTCCACCCTTGTTTAATAAGCAATGTTTTATTAGTTGAATGAATGGAACTAATGTTCAATCGTCCCCCATTCTTTAATGTACATAGCTTCCTCCACTTAATTTTGGATATAGCATATTTAATGATGCCCTTTGAGTAAAGTAAATGTCTTATGGGCCTCTCAAAGGTCTTGATAAAATTTTTAGGAAAAAAAAGATGGATTGCCTAGTAGATATGTAGTCCATTGATTATAAAGTTCAACAATTGAATCCTACATGCAATATAAGGTTTAATGTAGCTTATGTAGTTTAGCACTACATTCTATTTAGTAGGACTATTAGGTCCCCTAATTTTTAAGCTAATAATGTAATTAGTTAGAGTATAAAGGATCTTTCTTCTTCCTACCTAACTTCCTCTTAGAAATTGAATGAATTTCAAGTTCTCCACCTGAACATTATCACTTTTTTATTATGGGGTTGTTATCCATCTCTCCTCTGTTGAATTCAGTGTCAGCTTGTTAATTCTTGGACTTCTCCATACATCTTAGTTCCTTCCCTTTCTACTCGTTTGATTATTCCTGAACCATTGGCTACATAGGGAGTTAATATTTCCAGAAGAATTGGAGTTTATATAATTATCTTGATTTAATTCATCACCCCTCAATGACTTGTACTTGTTTCCTTCCTTTGTTAGACCTATAGGATTTTTTTGGTGATTTTCTTTCTAAGCTTCTTGTATTACATCATCTTTGCTTAGGTTGTTCTTTATCAACTCCTCATACCTACCTATTTCAAACATTTAACCAGTTGGTTTCCAATTTCCAATTTTATTATTACTATTTTCTAGTCTCTAGTTATAGGAGAACTTAATTTGATCTTCAAACATTTTAATCTCATCATTAAAACTCATTAGAGGAATGATTTTAGGAAGTTTCTTCTCTAACTCCACCAAGACACAAACTCTAGTATATTAAACTCTTGAAATTGCTGCAGTGGCTTGATCCAAACATAATAGATTACCAAAATAACACGATAAATGGACTAACACCCCCTTTATATTCCAATAGCCTAGGTTAATATTATATGTGTTTATCGATAAAGTGATGTATTTTTTCTCAAGTTCTCTAACTATAACCTTGGTTTCCATTTTTACAAGAATAGAGGTCTAGAATTATAATATCAAAGTCTCACTTCCATGAATTATTGAGTTTACTAAGGGGACTTAAATATGAATAAGAAGATGTTATCCCTTGTGGTGAGACCTTTCTTAGATCATAATCTTTCCACTTAGCTCTAAACTATGTATTAGGTAGTGGGAAAGTTGATCTTCTACTAATGAAAAAGCTAACAAGGGTAAACTTCCATGCTTTGAGCTCCTTCTTACAACACTTAGGGAGGGCGCCCTTACCATCCTCCCATCATCATCCTTTATAGGGTAATACTAAAGGCTTAAAATCAAGAAGGAATAACCTAAATATTGTAACCTTATCTTCCTAAAGTAAGGGGCCTACTAAATAGTTTTTCACCCATTGAGTAAGTTTTAGTAAGCTCTGAATTCTTGGAACAAGGGCCCAAACAAGAAACAAGCTAAGTAGGTTCAGAAGATCCAATATTTTGAGGAAGATAGGGGGTAAGAGTCTTAAAAGGAAACTAAGAAAGGTAGGTGATAGATTTTTAGGTTGGAAAACAAAGGGGAGGGAAGTTCGCTAGTGCTAAGTCTAAAGTAGCCAACTTTTTAAAAAATTGCAATTCTTAGAGGAGCATAGTTTGACATATGCCTATAAACTAAACATTTCTTATATGGATAAAATGTAATAAGGGATAGAACCCATAATATGGCCTAAAGATATACCATATGGTATTGAAGAACATACATAGAAAAAAAGACAAAGTTTTAGCCAACCTAAAGATGGTCTACTATTCTTAAAAGAAATAGTAAGATCTATAACATGAGGGGCAAAAGCATACTAGAGATAATGTCTCTCCCATAGAGGTAACATAAAAGAAACATGGTTTGGGAGAATAGGTGAGCCAGAGACCATATCTCTCATCTGAAAGTAATATATGGAAACATGCTCTATGCGACAATCATTGCCTAAACTATGTCTAAGGGTGTTGAAAACATATATAAATTACTGAAACCATAATTTTTGAAAGACTTTTTGGAGACTTTACTCTTTAGGCTATTAAACATCTTTATGACATTATATGATATAAGAGAACATTTAAGAGAGATTACTAATAATTCCAATCTATTAACATCTTTATTATAATATAAGAATACATTTGAGAGACTTTACTGAGTATTAAAAGCTATTCTGCTTTCATTGTGTTTGAGTTGGATTCCTCCATTAAAGTAAACAAGCAATGCATTATTTTAGATGTAATTCTTGGCTAAGGTTATTCATTTTATAAATCAGGTGCAATTAAAACTTATATTCTTTTCACCCTCAAAGAGGAGTTTTAAAGAGTTTCTCTTTACTTAAAGAAATGAAAAGATTGTAACAAGGTTCTCTTTACCTAGTTAAAAGAACAATTATTGAAAATTTTAAGTGATTTTTAAGGACAAAAATGTAGGCTAAGATTTAGCTTTAAAACTAAAGAGTTTGATTTTAAATACTTTGATTATCTTCTTAGTGTTACAACAACACCTAGTCTTTCAAAATTATAGGAATTGTTTGATCTTACTGGTCTTTCCTCGGCCTTAACTCAGGATTCTTTAATAAGGCTTCAGTAACCATTTACCATGCAGGAGATTAATTTATTCCTTTTTAATAATAACCTCATAAAAACACTAGGCCCTAATGACTTCAATGCTAATTTTTCTAAAAAAAACCTAGCATATTATAGGTAAGCTTCTGGTGGAAACATTTATGTTGTTTTAGAATTTTAGAAAATTATTGAGGGAAATCAATGCTACTTATGAATGATTGATTATTAAACTTCCCAAGTTAAGTTGTCTCAATGAATTTCGACCAATCTCCTATTGCAACACCATTTACAAAGTGATTTCAAAGCTTCTTGCAAATAGACTTAAGGAGAATCTGAACTTATTCATTCACAATTCTTAAGGACCGTTCATAACTAGCAGAAATATTTATAAAACATTTTGTTAATGCAAGAATTGATGAGAGATTACAGTACTAGAATACACATCAAAATTTGTTCTATCAAAATTGATTACTTTAACACTTTTGATAGACTTCAATATAATTTCATTATTATATGTTTAGAATAGTTCGAAGTCCCCAATCATTTTAGTAAATGGATATTTGTCTGCATACTAACTCCTTTATACAACATTCTTATCAATGGAGCCCCTACTAAGCAATTCAAAGGTTCAAATGGAATAAGACTAAGATTCTCTCTTTCTCCTTATCTTTTTGTTGTTTCTATCGAAGTGCTTAATAGCATTACTTGCTAGAATATTTCTAGATGTCCTGAATTCAAGTTCCATTATAATGCAAAGCACTTTCTCTATCCAATATTTGTGTTACAGATGATCTACTTATGTTTTATAGAGCTCAGCATAAGTCCATCTCTATATTACATCAATCCCTTTTGAGTTTTGTAGGATTTCAGGCTTAAAAGTTGTTGAACAATTTTTACTTCGAATAAAACCCCCAATATCCACAAATATATGGATCGTAAATTTGTACTATTAAAGGTGTCGATCCTACTAAGAAATAGTTAGAATTAAGTGAACTTAACTTTGTCTAAGGTATCGAGATATGAATTGAATGAAAATAAAAATCAGAATTTTAAAACAATTAAATGAAACTAAGCAAATAATCAAATAACAAATGAGCTACCACAAATATGTGAGGAACATGAGGAACATTAAGGATGAAGCTTAGGATTCATTCTATTGTTATTATGCTCCCTAACTAGTATTGATTCAATTATGTGTTGATTCTAGATCTTCTTTCTCAAGACCTAATCAATTAACCCTAATTGATTATAAAGTTCTAGATTTTGTGTCCTCTCAATTCACAAAATCTACCTAACGTTTTCAACTAGTTCTTAAGTGATTTATAGAATAATCAAGTTTTCACACAAGATCTCTCTTTATATAATTACTAATTTGATATTTGGAAGACTTATTAGGTCATTAACTCTTGTTACCCAACCTCATCAGATTACTTTCGACTCACTCTCTTAATTTATTATCGAAGTATTAGCATACCCAAACATTATAATACTAGAAAATTAAATTGAAGTCAACAACAATCAAGTTATAAAATAACTCAAGAACAAATCTAAATATGATAATTATATCATCCTAAATTTCAATAACATATTTAAATCCAAGTTACACATCAAGTTTAATGAAATAAACAAAGTAATGAAAGAAAGAACTTGATTTGAACTCAAACTTGAAATCTGGAATTTCTAGATTGCTGTTTTTACTCCCTCCTTGTTCCCTCACTTTGGAAGATGGTGGTTACTCTTGTTTGCGTGTTTTATGTTCTTAATAGTTCTTGAGGCTTCTAAGGTTCTTTATAGGGTTTACACACTTAATTTTCTTTCCAAAAATATCCCTGAAATGTTTAAATTCACTAGAATTATTATCTACGCTCTTTGTCACGATTGTAACAAGACAAGTCAAAATCATGACCTGCTTCCATACTTCTAATTCTTCTCTTTTCTTCAATTTCCTATTTCCATACACTCAAACACACTTCACATACCTTTTGAAATATAAAATTAAGATCTAAATCATGCTAAAAACTACACAAACATTTAAAATATAAACAAACATTAATAATAACATAATTCTAAGCATATATACATGATAATCATCTAAGAAATACTTAAAAGAACACTTAAAAATCTATGGAAACATAGTACATCTATCATCATCCCCACACTTAAACTTTTTCTTAAAACAAAACTCAAACTCAAACTCAGACAAACCAGACAATAACATATACATTTATGCAATAAGCACTATTGATACAATGGAATTTAACTTGACAAAACTAACTTAACCTCAAACAACAATCATTCAAGTTGTTCCAACATATTAACATGTGCAATTTATGGCTAAGCACTTTGGATTGAATATACATACTAATTAAGACATTAACGTCATATTGATTCACCTAAAGCACTTGTATACATACATTGATAATTAGTAATCAAACAAAATTGCAACTATCACTAGGTATCCCTTTATGAAAATTTTTGTTATTTTCAAAGATCAGTAGGATTTATTTATCAAAACACCAATTTTTTATTTTCTTTAACATTAACCTAGTCTTTTGACGTGAAGGCAAACACCTTGTCATGAATGTCCCCCGGTTACTCAACTAGACTAGGTTTTATTAATTAGCTTAGTTGGAATATCATTCTAGTCTTTTTATGCCAAGAAAATTTTTTTTTCGTGAATGCCCCCAGTTACTCAGCTATATCACATTCTCAATTAAATACTAGCTCTGTTCATAATCTAATTTTTTTTCAAAAGGGCTAACGAAATAGTTATTCATTTAATAGACATGCTCTATTCATAACTTAATATTTGTTTCAAAAGGGCTAACGAAATAGTTATTCATTTAATAGACATACAAATTTTTTTCCATTTAACATAGGCTACCTCATTTCTTTTAGTCAATCATCCTCATGAAAGACCCCTAATGATACTAACATATTCAATTAACTTATAATTATAAATGTATGTAACAAATATCCTAAGATGAACAATCTGACATCATATCCTAATTAACATGCATATTTAACCAAAGATACTTACAACATAAATGCATAAGTCAATATGCATTTACAAATTCAATGACTATATTCAAAGATAAAATACTTCCATCAAGTTATTGCCATTGATACATTGAAACAATTCACACATATGTAACATATGTTCACACCATATTAACCTAATCAAAAATTAACGATATGATATGCAAAATTCATACTCATGACAAGCCAATGCAAAATCCTCCTCACACTTATATAACAAATTGTCCTCAATATGAGAAAAAAAAATTAAAAAATACAAATAAACATAAAAATGATAAGAATAAACAAAAGGAAAGGATAAGAGTGCAAAACTAGGAGATTGAGGTGGTGACAGTGTTGGTGACGGAATATGGAGATACTTTTGGCCATGAAATTCTAGCAATTCTTTTCCTACAAAACCAAAAACAAAATAACAAAAGAGTAATAAAATAAAACAAAGCAAATAAAACTTATCCTAATTCTTGGGTTACCTCCCAAGTAGTGCTTAGTTAACGTCATTAGCTTGACATGCTCTTCCTTCCACACTTAACTTGGGTCAATTATGAGTGACTTGCTTCTACCCATGTCACTCAGTTTTAGTTTATTATCTTGTAAATAAGCTACATATTGCAAAATAATCAAAAGAAAAAAATTAATCAAATAAAGAAAACTAAGTTCAGTAATGCCCTTTTAAGTAACAAACTGTCAACAAAATAGGGAATAATAAAATTCCCTGAATAATCTATCAAATTCAATAGTTTGCCTTCCAAGAAGGTGAACTATTTGTGTCCTTCCTCAGTCACCCTCGTCACCTCTTCTTCTTCGACTTCATAACTAGAGACTTCCTTAAATTCTTTAAACTCAATCTCCTCTGTAATATGTACTTCTTCCTCCCACTTCTTTAAAGATTCGACTTCATCAATTCTTATGAACGAGTTACCCTGCTTCAAGTTCTTTAATACCTTATCCATATTGAATTTCACTTGTTCATCTCTAATCCGAAGGATAAGGTTGTCTTCATGGACATCTATCAAAGCTTTTTCGGTCCTCAAATATGGTATAATAAGAACTAACTTACAATTTTGATTCTCTTCAAAGTCTAGCATGACAAAATCCACAGGAATAAAAAAATTTATCCACTTTTATAGGCACATCCTCCACCAAGCCTAATGGTTTCTTTATTGATTGGTCTATCAAATGAATTCGCATAAATGTTAGCTTCACATCTCCTATTTCCTAAAAATCGACAAAGGCATAAGATGTATACTTATGCCTAAGTCGCATAAACATTTCAAAATCTCTAAATTACCAACAAAATAGGGTATTATAAAGCTCTTTGGATCTTTCAACTGTTAGGGCATATGGTCGGTAATTAAGGAGTTACAAGTTTCCTTCATGACTACAATCTGGTCATCTTCCCAAGTCCATTTTTCTAATAATGTGTCTTTGAGAAATTTTAAGTATTTGGGCCTATGTTTTAACACTTTAAAAAAAGACAAGTGAATTTGCAATTTTTTTAACTTTTCCATGAACTTTGCAAATTGCATATCCAATTCGTTCTTCTAAAGTCCTTTCGGGAATGGTAGTTTTGGTAGGTGGAGGAGGAATGTAGAGAGGGTCCTCATCTTTATCTTCATCCTTTTTCTTCTTCTCTGGTTCTTTTACAAAGTGGGTCTCAACTTGTCTTTCCATTAGTTCTTCTAGCTCTTTCCCACTCTTAAGTGTGATAGCCTTACATTGCTCTATTGGATTTACTTCCATGTTGCTTAGAAAGTTTTCTACACTTCTCTTACAAAATTCACTGGAAAGCTAGCCTATTTGAACCTCTAGGTTGTGAATAGAAAAGGCATGATCTTTCGTTACTTGCTCAAACTTACCTTCTAGTCTCTTGTGGGCCTTTTCCATATTTATGATCTTGTTCATGATCTTGTCCAATTTATAATCCCATAAAATGGACTCATCTTACTAAAATCCTAATAGGTCTTGATGTCTTATGTGAGTCCTTGCATTGTTAGACTAACAAAAATCTAAGTGGTTCTACCACCCTAGATTGTACATGTTTAAACAAGGATGATTACTTCTTAGACCAAATTATGCTCCATGAAGATGAATTGCTCTACATTGTTGTTTTCCACTAAGAAGTAATCAACTATGATATGGCTCTCTTTTCTGTATAACTCGCATCCATACTGAATTGCTTTGAATAAAGAGGAAGAGGTGGCTTTTAGGCTATTCAGTTACTTGGTTAGGTTGTTGATCTCAACCTGCAATGTTGTCACTGAATCTACAGTAATCATTCCTTTTGGATTCCAGAAGGTTGATTGTTGTCTAATTTGTTACAAAGTTCAAAGACAACTATTGTATGCCATTTTTTCCAATGGTTCATCTGTCGCTTCAACTATTTTCCTCATAAATGATCCTCTAGTAGCGGCATCTGTGATGCCCCTCATGGGTGGAATAACTCCATTGTAGAAGGTTTGCAATAGGAATTCATTAGGTAGATTATGATGAGGATAACTCCTTTACAACTCCTTATATCGCTCCCATGCTTCGTATAAAGACTCCCCATCGTTTTGCCAAAAATTGATAATTTCCTTTATTAGCCTTATAGTTCTTCTTCAGAGGGAAGTATTTATCTAGAAAAGCTTGTGTGAATTGTTTCCAAGTCATGACATTGACTGGGTTGAGAGAATTCAACAATGCCTTAGCTCTATCCTTGAGTGTAAAGGGAAAGAGTCTCATCCTAATAATATCTTTTTACATCAGGGAAAGAGTCTCATCCTAACAGCATCTTTTTACATCCCAATAAATCGAAAGGTGTCAAAATCTCTAAGAAATTAGTCAAATGAGCATTGGGATCCATATTTGCTAACCCATAGAATTGCGCGTTGGTTTGTAGTATGTTCAATAGTGTTGGCTTGATCTTAAACATACTCGCTTGCATTGGTGGTCGTGCTATTCCTTGATGATAGGCATTAAACTTTGGGCTCATGATGTCCATAACGGTCCTTTACTCTTTATGATTTATTTCCTCCACCATCTTCTTTCTTTCGCTTCTTAGTGTCTAACTCTTCAGGTGTCTCATTCTTACTTTATGATGTCTTAATTGATATGTCTTCTACTGTGCATACAAACTCTTTTTTTCCTTTTTAATTTCTTACGATTAGGTACCATAATCACAAAAAAGGTAACTATTCCTCATATCAAAGCAATTTAAAAAGTCCTAAACTACTTCCTCGACAACGGTGCCGAAAACTTGTTGAACAAGTTTTACTCCTAATAAAACCCTAAATATCCTCAATTGTATGGATTGTAAACTTATAGTACTAAAGGTGTCGATCTTATAAGGAAATAGTTAGAACTAAATGAACCTAACTTTGTCTAAAGTATCGGGATGTGAATTGAAAGAAAATAAAATATTAGAATTTTAAAACAATTAAATGAAACTATGTAAATAATCAAATAACAAATAAGCTTCCACAAATATGTGAGGAACATCAAGGATGAAGCTTAGGATTCATTCTATCATTATTTTGCTCCCTAGACGCTATTAATTCAATTATTTGTTGATTCTAGATCTTATAAGGGATTGACTAGTCTTTCTCAATACCTAATCAATTAACTCTAATTGATTACTAAATTTTAGATTTTGCAACCTCTCGATTCACAAAATCTACCTAACTTTTTAGTCCTTAAGTGATCTATCGAATAATAGGGTTTTCACATAAGATCTCTCTTCATATGATTACTAATTTGATATTTAGGAGACTTATTAGGTCACTAACTCTTTTTACCCAACCTAATCAGATTACTTTTGACTCACTCTCTAGATTTATTATCAAAGTATTAGTATACCCAAATATCATAACACTATAAAAATGAATTGAAATAAAAAAAATCAAGTCATAAAACAACTCAAAGACAAATCCAAATTTGATAATTAGAGCAACCTAAATGTGAATAACATATTCAAATCCAAGTTACACATAAAGTTTAATGAAATAAACAAAGGAAAGGAAGATAGAACTTGATTTGAACTCTAACTTAAAATTTGGAATTTTTTGATTGCTTTTCTT
>JAOTJB010345747.1:0-12163 GCA_027123815.1 Erythroxylum minutifolium
GAATATTTAAGACATGGTAATAATTAATAAATAATTAAATATACCTTCATCTTTATATATTTGACCAAAATAACTTATACTTGGTCGATTAGTTTGACTAGTAACCTCTGCATTAATACCTGTGATTGTATTAATGTAAAATTAAAAGCACAATATTATGTAAGATAATATAAAAAATAGATAAAATTGATATATCAAATAGAAAGAATTTACTATCAATGTCTTCATCATTTAACCAACTTAGTCACACATAAGGGCTTCCACAGTACAAGATGAAGTCAAGCACGATGAGGAGTAATAACTCGACCATTAGTGCTAAAAGCAAACTTTGAAGTAATCGTGGATTATAGAATAGCTAATAAGTCTCGGGTATTGACTTGCATGATCAAAAAAGTATTTCCACAACTCTTTTACCATAATAATATATCGAACTGCTCATCTTCAACTTCAACCTCGGGCACACAATCTTGGGTCAAATATTTATCTAACTCTGTCATAATATGGAAGTCCTAACTCTTTTCTCTTTCAAAATTATTGAAAGAGAAAGTGGCAGTCTTCGATTAAAAGATGAGATCGAACCTGAAACTGTACCAAAGTTGAACTGACTAAACTACTATGATCCTGAACATAAATGCAATGCATCATAAATAAAAGTAACCTTGTCCATCTTGTATCTCAAGTCCAACAAATATACCACTGTAATAATATATCCAACCATAGACCAATAAGAATTCAACTTCTCCATCATTTGCTTTGCCATAATCCGAATAACCTTATTGGAGTCAAATATCCATAGTGATAAAGCATCCTTTGTGTGACTCATAGTGTTAAAGCAATAGAGCAAAGTTGGATAATTTGTTCTCGAGAACAATTCAGTTGCATTATAAAATAATTCTAACTTCACGCAAAGTTCTCTAGCTAACTTCCATTAATCTTTTGTAGGCACGCAGGTGTATTGAGAATCTCTTTCCCTTAGTCTTATAAACACCTCAACCTATGGGATTGTTGACTCCAACATCTTTAAAGTTGAGTTCCATCGATTAGACAATCCAAACTAACTCCTTTGTACTCAGAATGAATAGAATTTATTTAGCATCTTTAAATTTATCAACTCGTTTAGGAGTTGTACTCCAAAATAAAACATTATTCTAGATACAATCTATTACTTCCTTTATCATCTATAACCCATCCTTCACAATCAAGTTAAAAATATGAGCAAAACAATGCATATGAAATAACCTACCACTAACTAATGAGCTCCTAACTCTCATCTTACTCTTCAACTTCTGAATCATAGCATCATTCGTGCTACAATTTTTGACTTGATGATGGATACTTGTAACACACCACTACCATAGGACATATGCCTGAAATTCTTGAGAATATCCGAGCACATACCCTACAGGAATGGCATATTAGAGCAATCACATTCATTTAATATAACATCATACACATCAGCAGTAATCATAAAAACAATTTATCTCACTTCATTAACAAAACACGTTTCACACTGTTATTTTACATATACTGTTCAAATTGTATAGTTTTCATATATTTACATTACAGAAACCATTTGTGATCACACTATTTTAAACAAAAGATTCTACATGAAATGAAAACTATATAAAGTACTCTATCTAAAATCCTCATATGACAGCTAACCAGACCTTTGAGCCATATCTTGATCTAAAATAGACAGTACTAAACTTCAGTTAGCTTGCTCCACTAGCAAGGTCTCCTCTCAGTACCTAAAAATCAATGTTACAATTTTGATGAGTTTTACGAACTCAGTGAGTGAACTATCATCGATGTGTTCACTCAAAATAGAACACATATATATTAATGAACAACATTCAGCTCAATCAAAGTAACGCTTCATTCTTAACTATAACTTATATTCTACAATTTTCATCATAATACAAGAAGCATTTAAAAATACAATCACTTTTTAAATCATTCCAAAAGTACATTATGAATGCAAGAATATCATATAATCATTTCAGAACATAACATTCATTTATCACAATTCTTCATATCACCATCAAAGTCATAAGCATTTCTCAATATCAACACAACATAGTTCAACATTCATTTGCAAAAGAAAATGAGACTCATTCGATTTTATAACATTGTTATGACCGAGTGCCTATTTCACTATCTCGTATCTGTTATGGACACCGTGCTCTTTTCAATACTGTACCATATCTGTTATGGATACCAGGCTCATTAATCGTTGAGCATGAGGCTTTGATGTGCATAACTAAGCTTAAAGCTCTTTTTACATTGGCTACTCTGGTCACAACTCCTTTATGTGAACATGCATCATGTAATGGAGTATCATATTTCACATAATATATCATCAATCACTTTCAGTTAATGAGCACATTCAATTTTCACAGTTCATCGGATCTAAGTCTGGCATTCAACAAATAGTTAAGCATTCAATTTCCTTATTCACATTCAAATCACAAACACTCCCAATACATTCTCAAATATCGAATTCCTCAAACAATCAATTTTCCAGAATTAGTAATATCATAATTATATTAATATTAATTCAATATAGAGGAATTAAGTTTAATCAACACAATTTGAACAGAACACATTACCAATCAAAATCTCACATCCAAGTTACCCACTATACATACAAAAACCAACAGAAGCATAAACATTTGAGTCTACACAACTAGGTTAACTCATAGTACACTCCAGTTAGCTATTGTCTCGATGTATCGGCAATGTCTAGATGGTATTGGTCAACATGTGCCTCTAAATTAAACAATACACACATGTACACATTATTATTTGATCAATCAAATGAATGCTCAAAGTTACATATGTATATGTATATCATGTTTAATGCATGCTCAATTGATTATTCCGGGTATGAAATCTTATTTACAAATCTTACTTATACATTCATCATGGTTTGTGCATCATTTAGTTTGCAATTAGTTTTATGCCTTAATACACTCGATCACTTTCAATTCATCACTCACACATTTATCACTCTTTTTTCTAGGATTATACACTCTCACAATTTCCTAGTTCTCATTCAATCATTCCCAATTCATCACTTACATGTTTTAAATCACATTACATTAATGAGAACATCTTTATATCATTATCAACTCATATTTACAATTATTCTTGAACATTTTTAATGGTCTAAAAGCTCCTTATAATACACACACAATTGGTACTTTACATCAGAAATTTTAGCAAGCTAAATCTATACATTCACCAAAATTTTTCTAGCAACATATACTCATACATTCACCAAATTCTCATTTATAAATACCCTATGCTCTTTATTACCCATTCATCCACATTATTCATGTCATAAAGATCATATTTTTTATTAAAAGAATTCATTTATCCCTTTAACAAATCAGAATTTTCATATTTGAATTCAACACATCAAAACAGTCCCTCATGACTTCAATTAATTACATAAACTTATCCAAATATCTTCTGAACAAATTGTTTCACAGAAGCATTAATAAGACATCAATAATCATTTTTCATGTTTTATACTTTGACTAATTCAAGTTCTAAAGTCCCCAAAAATTAGGAAATAATATAAGGTTCCTGCACAGGGGTCTGTCACAGGCAGTATTATGAAAACAAGCATAACTCAAGCTTTAGTAACTATTTAATTAGGCCACTTTCACAGAAATCGATCTAAAACCTAGATCTACAACTTTTATTCTTTTAGTTTCTTCAAATTCATACCCTAAAGATATGTAAAATAGGTCAAAAAATACAGCTCTAATTTTCCAGATATTTACTCAATACAAATTTTTTGGTGAGATTGCATGGCCCTTTTGACATAGGAAATGAGGTATTTAGGCAATATATTCCCTAAAAAAATGTGCCTATATGTCTTAAGTTTCTAACGACATCAAGTTCATGCAGTTTGGTTCAGTATTCTGTGAGTTATACTCCAAATAATATAGACTATTCTCACACTGTAATAGCACCCAGTACTTAACTTCAAGCCAACTTTTGAAACCCTTAGAAACAGAATTCAAATTCAATTCCTTTATGACAATTGTAGCCATATGTTCCAGTTTAATATAATTAAAAATAATCCCATTTGGATATCTAAAAATCAAGATATGGCTAAAATACAGATGCATGTTCAGTGAAAACACTAAAGCTAACATATATATTCCAGCACATTTTAATCATTAACAGCATATGTAATTCATCCTAATTCATCATCATCAATTCTCTATCATAACATGCTATAAACACTAATCATTTACTTACATGTTTAAATCCAATTCCAGCTCAAAAGATCAAGCCAATACAGTACTCCAAGCGAGCAGAAACATCACACATTCAAGGTAGAATTTGGTTGGATTTTGGCTAGAACAGGTGGGCAATTTCAAGCTGATTTTTTACTTAACTTTGTGAGGGTAAAACATGGATTTTTGTATAGAAATTGGAAATAAGCATAAACGTACATAGGGAGATGAAAGAAATGAGGGTTTCGGTGGGGTGTGTGAAGAAAGAAGAGGAGAAAGTGAGCTGAACTAAACTTACTCCTATAGAAACTCACCAACTAAGATGTTAGGTCTCATGTAATTGAATAGCCATGTGTCTTATGGCATGTTCAACACTTATCATTGCCATTAAAGCTAGGTCACATGTCATTTAAGTACAGCAGCTATTTGTCCATTAAACAATGACATTTTTCATCAATTTACTAGTCCATTTGTCTCACAATGATCAATGCCAAATGTTACTCAATTATAGGCTAAATCATCCAAAATTTCATATATCAACTTATCCTATTACTTGGCATTTTTCCTAGACCAAATATACACGTTAATTTATCAATCTCCCAATTGAGACAATTAATTTCCAAGTTGCTAAGTTATAATCCATTAATTCTTGTCTTTGGTAACCCAAAATACAAGACATTGGAAAGCATAGTCATATCTCATTACACATTCAATTTCATACCCCGGAATATGTTAATGAATGTATGCACAATCATATTAATGTGCAAAAATCAATATTCTCGTGTATGTGTATGCCACATTATGCATAAGCATGAATTATACTTCCTAATTTCTCAATAACGTCTTATAAACACTATTTTAACCTTAGTCTAAGTAACAAAATTTTAAAACTCTCCCCTCCTAAAAGAAATTTCATCCTCGAAATTCTTACCTGATGGTTCAAATAGGTAAGGATATTGTTTCTTCATATGATCTTCCGTTTCCCAAGTTGCTTCCTCAGTCGAGTGATTTCTCTAAAGGACTTTTACCAATAGAATTATTTTGTTTCTCAACTGCTTTGTCCTATAACCCACTATCTGTACTGGCTCTTCAACATAGCTTAGATTATTAGCAACCTCAATATCTTGAGCCGATAACATATGTGTTGGATTAGATATATATCTTCTTAACATGCTCATATGAAACACATTATGCAACTGAGACATCTCATTAGGCAAAGCTAACTTGTATGCCAAAGGTCTTATCCTCTCAAGGATTTCATAAGGACCAATGTACCTAAGGCTCAACTTGCTCTTTTTACCAAACCTTAACACTCCTCGCCAAGGCGACACTTTCAAAAACACTCTATCTCCCACATTGTATTCCATATCCCTTCTGAGGTGATATATATAGCTTTTCTTTCTATCATGAGCCTCTTTAATTCAGCTTCTGATCAGTTTCACCTTCTCCATAATGTCTTGTATCAGTTTTGAACCTTCAATCATTCTCAAACCCTCTTCATCTTAATACAGAGGTGATCGAAACTTCTTGCCATATAATGCCTCACTCGGTGCCATCCCAATACTACTGTGATAATGATTGTTATATGCAAACTCAATCAATGCTATGTACTGATCCTATACTCCTTGAAACTCCAATATACATGCTCTGAGCATATCCTCAATAGTTTGGATTGTTCTCTCACTCTGTACATCTGTTTGAGGATGAAATGCAGTGCTGAAGTTCAACTTTGTACCTAAAGCTTACTGCAAACTCTTCCAGAATCTCGAAGTAAATATGGGATTCTTGTTTGATATAATGGACACTGGAACCCCATGCAATCTAACCACTTCATTCACATACCTCCGAGCTAACTAGTCTAGTAAGTTATTCTCCCTCACTTGTAAGAAATAGGCCGACTTAGTTAATCGGTCCATTACAACTCATATAGCATCATTTTAGCTCAGAGTCTTAGGCAAGCCTATAATAAAATCCATGGTGATTGGTTCCCATTTCCACTCTTAAATAGGCAATGAATATAGCTTCCCAACTAGAGCCTGATGCTCAGCCTTAACCGATTGGCATGTTATACATTTAGAAACAAAATCTGCTACTTGTTGTTTCATTCCAGGCCACCAGAAATGTTGTTTCAGTGTGTTATACATCTTGGTGGTACCAGGATGCATAACATAAATGGTCATATGAGCTTCCTATAAGATTTCCTTCCTTATATCATCCACATTATGCACACATAATCTCTGGTTTAACCATAATGTTTCGTCCCTCAATTTAAATTCAGACTTAGGATTCATCTTAACTTTCTCCATCAATTTCACCATATCAGGCTCCTTGCTCTAAACATATCATATAATATTGGCCTCAGTGTCAATGTGGCTATTAATGCCTCATTATGCTCAAGATTCAACTCCACATTCAAAGCTCTCAATTGAATCAAGTTTGGTAACCTCGATAACTGAATCTGAGCTATAATGGTATTCGAGTTTCTACTCAAAGCATCAGCTACCACATTGGCTTTTTCCAGATGATATTCAATGGTACAGTCATAATCTTTAAATAACTCTACCCATCTCCTCTACCTCATGTTCAGTTCTTTCTGACTTAACATATACCTCAAACTCTTGTGATCAGTGTATATATGGAATGTCTCTCCATATAGATAATGTCTCTATATCTTTAGATAAAAAAAACTGTAGCTAGCTCTAAATCATGTACTAGATAGTTAATCTCGTGAGACCTTAGTTGTTTCGATGCATAGGCTATCACCTTGCCATTCTGCGTCAATTCACATCCCAATCCTTAATGCAAAGCATCACTATATACTACATATCCACCAATTTTTGATGGTATAGCTAACACCGGTGCAGTAGTCAACTCTTCAAAACTCTTCTGATAGTCATCACTCCATCTAAATGCTATATTCTTCCTCAGAAGTTTTGTTAATGGGGCTAAAATCAACGAGAATCCCTCGACAAACCTTCGGTAATATCCAGTTAATCCTAGGAAGCTTTAGATTTTTGATACATTCCTCGGAGCTTCCCAATTCATCACTGCCTTTATCTTCATTGGATCCACTTGTATGCCTTGTCCAGATACTATATGACCCAAAAATACTACTTGATATAGCCATATTTTACACTTACTAAATTTAGCGTACAGTTGTTTCTCCCTCATAATCTGTAATCACTCTCAGATGCTCATCATGTTCTTCTATGCTCTTTGAATACACAAGTATGTCATCTATGAACACAATTACAAATCTATTCAGATAGGGCTGAAACACCTTTTTCATCAAAGCCATAAATGTAGCTAGGGCATTAATTAACCTGAACGACATTACTAAAATCTCGAAATGCTCATACTTGCTCCTGAATGCACTATTCGGTACCTCTGCTATCTTTAACTGACAGTACCCAGATCTCAAATCTAACTTGGTAAACACCGAGCTCCTTGCAATTGATCAAATAAGTCATCAATTTTAGGCAATGAGTACTTGTTCTTTATTGTGACCCGATTCAGCTGCCTGTAATAGATGCACAGTCTCAGGGTTCCATCTTTCTTCTTTACAAGTAAAACTGGAGCTCCCCAAGATGAAACACTGGGTCTAATAAAACCTTTTTCTAGCAACTCCTGTAGTTGAGCCTTCAACTCCTTTAGTTTCATAGGTTCCATCCTATATGGAGGTATGGATATAGGAGCAGCACCCAGAGCTAAGTTAATTATGAACTCTGTTTCTCGATCTGGAGATAAACCAGACAATTCAGCGGGAAACACATCTAGGAATTCCCTAATAACAGGAATGTCCTGTATATTCTGCTCAACTCCAGTATCAATAATGTGGGCCAGATAAGCCTCACATCGACCTTGCATCAACCTCAAGGCATTCATAAATGAGATCAGCCTGGCTGACACTACTTGACAATACCTCCGAAAACTGCTCTCGGCTAATTAGGAGATTCCAATACCACCTTTTTAGTGTAGCAGTTCATCATAGCCCTATGAGCAGCAAGCTAATCCATGCCTAGAATGACATCTATCTCCTTTAACTGTAATATAATAGAGTCTGCTTCTAATTCTGCCTGATCAACTCTAATCAAACACCTCTTCCAGACTTCCCCAATGAAGGTGGTATTACCAATCGGTGTACTCACCTCCAATCTATGTTTCAATTGCTCTCTATCACAATGCAACTTACATGCCAAATGCGGTATAATAAACGAATGCGTAGATCCCAGATCTAGCAATGCAAATACTTCATAATAAAAGATAAGCAACGCATCTGTAATGACATCCGGAGAGTCCTAAACCTCATGTCTGGTCATAGCATATACTCGGGCCTGAGACTAAGGTCTGTTGCTTCAAACCTCAGTCCTGACAGAAGGACTTCTATAACTCACTCTGCCTTTACCTTGACCTCTCTATCCATCCCCACTAGCTTGACTCGGCTGAACAGTACTCTCACTCTCTGATTTGCCTCTCATACCAGACTGGGCTCCAATTGTAGTAGGACAATCCTTAACCTGATGATCAAATGAGCCTCATTTAAGGCAAGCTCCAGACAATCTCCAACACTCACCACTGTGCTTCTTCCCATAGTGCTCACAATTGGGTATCTGACCCAACACTGCACCTCTTCTACTGCCAGACTGTACAAAACTACCCCTCTGTCTAAACCCCAACTTTGTCTTGATCCAGTGGTGGTTGAAATGGTCTATTCTGGCACTTACTGAACTTTCTGCTAAAACTACCTTAAAATTCACTGGGCCTCTTCTGTCTAGACTCTGATCTCTGCTCAGACTGACTGGTCCTCAACAATTGATCTATTCTGATCGAGGGTACTCTGAGCTTAGTGAAACTGCTCAAGTTAGTAAGAGCTAGCCTTGTCTGAATCTCCATGTTCAACTCATCTTCAAATCTCCTGCACTTATCTTCCTCAGAAGGAACCAAGGCAGTTGTATAACCTATCAGTTCATTAAATCTGATCTTATAATCTGCTACAAACATTCTGCACTGTTTTAGATTCATAAATTCCTTCATCTTTCTGTCCAGGTGGATTTTGCGCAAGTAATTTTCCTTAAAGGCCCTCAGAAAGTCTCCCCAATTCAGATTGCAAGGCCTGGTGGTACTGCCTGGAACAATCTTCCACCATTGATATGTTGGACCTTGTAGTAGTGAGATTGCACAATCAAATCTCTCATTAGCCTCACAGTCCATCTGATCAAATACTCGCTCAATCCTCTCTAACCATCCCTCGGTCTTTGTTTATATTTCTGTAGAAGTCCATAGCCCCCTGCTTTCATAGCATATCGTACCTGCTCTCCCTTCTCTTGGGAACTCTTGGGAACTCTTGGAGGCATTCCCTCAGGTCCAGGCACAGAAGACTCTCTATTGGCTCTTATCGATCCTAAGTCAGCTGACTGTCCTTCCTGATCACCTATATTGGATGACCTATCATAAACAATAACTCCAATTATCATCCACATTTCTCACTATATTTCATGTTTAACATTTCTATATGTCCCTATGGATGCCAACCCTGCTTTGATACCAAAATGTAACACCCCACTACCATAAATCACATACCAAAATACCCTATGGACATTCCAGTATATAATCTATAATAATGGCATGTTAGAGCAATCATATATCCAAATTGATCATGGCATCAACTATTATACAGAAAAGTCACCAAATTTTAAATCCAACTGCATTCCTCATTTCATTTCATAAAAACCAAACTTACATTGTAGCTTTACAAAACTATCCGAATATATACAATATCAAATCCCTATACATAATACACTGCTTGAAAAAGGAATTGCACATAAACTACTAACTAATCCTTTAGTCTTAGCTGACCGACCTTTGAGTCATTTCTTGACAAAAATACAAGAATTAGTCTTCTTGTAGAGTCTGTCTGTCTCTAATGTCCTCTCTCGGACCTGAAATATCAATGTTACAATTTTGGTGAGTTTTGTGAACTCAATGATGTAACCATCCTTGATGGTTCACCTAGTTCATACCACATATCAAATCATATAAGCACATAATTCACAATTTTCCATTTAGCACCATATATCATAGAACGCAAATATCCCAATCTTAGTTAAGTACATATTCATATTACAATTCAATCAGTCAATCACACTTAATAAGTGTATATGAAATATTCATGTGACCCACATTCAATTATTACATTATTGTGACTGAGTGCCTAAACTATCCCGTATCTATTACGGATACTGGGCTCATTGATACTGTCCCTTACTCGTTGCGGATATAGGACTCAATATATATATCGAGCCTTTGGCTCTATACTACATTTCGAAGCTTTAAGCTCATTTTCGATGGCTACTCATGTCACAACTATCATTATCTGATCATACATTCATATATGAAATGCATCTCATTCATATTCCACCAATTATATTTTCAATCATTCCCATTCAATCACATTTTTAGTCCCATATACATATATCATCAGGCATTAGTCCGACATAAAAAAAATATGTTGAGTAACATATATTTCATCAAATTCACATTCAAGGAACACTTCAATATCACATTTGATCAGTTACATTTGCATTCATGTTCTTGTTCACAATAATCATCAGATTAGGTCCATCATGAACATTCAAGTTAAGAACCATGTACTCAATCTCATTCACATATAAGTAGCACTTCCAATGTTTTAATCATGCATCAAAACTCCTCGAACATTTCATGTCTGGAATTCAGTACACAATTCAGTACATATACATCCATATGAAATTCAATTCAGTAATAAACAAAACAAGTCAAGGTGAGACTATCTTAGGTTACTCACCAATCGCTCTTGAAAGCTATTGCCTTGAGGTCCCGGTAATGTCTAGATGATGGTGCTCTAAATGTTCGTCTATATCATGCAAAACATATTTACAAATATCACAATTTTGCATAATGGTATAAGTATTCAGTTATGCACATCTATGTATATGAAATATGTAGAATGCATGTTCATGACAATTTCAGGTTCCTTATCATGATTATAGTCACATTAGTCATTCATATATCAATACTCAATTGATCAATCCAGATATGTCTAAAAACACTTTCGGGTCCACTTTGCATGATTATTATCATCAAGAAAATGGTGTATTTCTGTAATACTTTCTTCTAGACAATTGTTCCCCTGTGCCTTAAGTTTCTAATTACTCTAAGATCATTCAATTTGGTTCAGTATTGTATGAGTTATGCTCAAACTACTGTAGACTAAGTACATTTGAAATTTAGCTAGTGTATGATCATATTGTCCAGTTGTACAACTCATATCTCTCAATTCCAATATCTAAAAATTACAAACTTTATACCAATTGAAAGCGAAGATAATAAGCTACAACTTTTGTAAAAACACCTTTGTCTGAGTTAGCCTAAATCAATAAATTTTAGTCATTAACAATAGGACATGATTTCTATCCTTGGGAGTTCTACAGCCTAAGCCAAGACTCACTTTCATGCCAAATTTTGAAATTCTTAGAGATAGAAATAAAATTCAACTTCTTCAAGAAAGTTGTAGCCATATGTATCTACTTTAATCTAAATTAAGAATCAACTCATTTGGAAATCTGCAGATCAAGATATAATCAAAATATCAAAGCATGTTCAATGAAAACACTACAGCTAACATATTCCAACAATTCTTCTTTCATTTTTTTCCAAATTGTTTTACACTTTATACCAAGGTTAAATAGCCTCTTTAAAGTTCATCAATTATACCTCTATTGGGCCTGAATCATACTACAATTTCTCATCAATAACAGTTCTTATTCCAGTTCAACATTATTCACTTAACAATTTACAAAGTATCAAACTAGAAACTTTTACATTATTATGCATATAGTCCTAGTTCTTTCCCAATTCAAGAACATCAAATT
>JAOTJB010345760.1:0-12162 GCA_027123815.1 Erythroxylum minutifolium
TATGTATTATATCCAGTGGCACTTCCTTGCATAATAATGTAACCAAATCAGCTTCCATTTTGCCTAATCTTGAGCATTGAAAAAGTGAATATTCGATCTTGTCCCCAAGATCCCTATTCACAAATATAAAAACTCAAGGAATTCTTTGAAGCCATTCCTGAAATTATAATACAATCTATACCGGTCCAAAAGTAAATGCAACAACTGATTCTACTATTTACGTAAAATAGAAAGGCTAGTGCACTTCATATTGGTAAAAAAGAAAACAAAATTCTAATGGAAATAGAACTCGCAAAGATGAGTTTTGATTGGTTTGTACTTTAAAAAGCTTTGTTCCACTTACTTGAAAACTAAGCCGTATAAATATATGCATCCTTACAACTTGCTTACTTTTGAAGGTAATACCAACCACTGCTCAAATCTTTCACCTCCATGGCTCAACATCTTTTGTTTTCATTTATAATTAATTAAAGATGAGCTCCAGTGTTAGAGCACGTTCATCTCATCTTTTTCACTTTATGGTACTGTGATATAAAAGTCAATTTTTAGTCATTCATTAAGATACAGAAACTAATTTCAGTCATTCATTAAGATACAGAAACTAAGGTGTGAAGTGTCCCTCTCTGCTTGTTAACCTAAATCCCAAGTCTCTTCAATTGTAGAATTGTATTCTATTCGTATGTTTAATTTTTTGCCCTTCCAATTAAAGAATTTTGATTTTTTTCATCAATTTCTTTCAATTATCTAAATTAATGAGGGTCCTACAAGTAGTAAAAACCTACACTACACAAAATGTACAACAATTACAAATCAAAAATCAGATTAACCATAACGATTTGAGTTCTCGGCTAATGTTGCCTTGCTTCTCTTTGGCTATCATAGTCTCTCTAATCAAGTTGACAATTGCCTCAGTAAGTTCATATTTGTGCTGCTCTCATTTTTGTAGATTCTCTTATATCTCTCCTTGCATAAATAATAGATTCCCATCTGGAAAGAAGTCATGATGATAATTCCATCCCTCTGACCTGAGTTAGAATATCGAATGATAGAGTTCAATATTTCATTCCAATCAAAAGGGAACCTTGGAAGTCTAATCATATGCAAAATTCTGCTCCATTTCAACTTGCTATATCCGTACTCAAAGAACAAATGGTTTCTACTCTCATTTACTTGTTTACATGAGATACAAAGCGGATCGTAACTCTCAAACCAATGGTCTTTAGTTCGTAATCTATTCTTTATAACCAACTATAAGAAAATGGCATATTTGGGACTCAAAACCTATTGTCATACTATTTCTATCCACGGGACTAACTCCTATCCACGGGACTAACTCCATTGGTGCCACCAGTAGATTATGAGTCATTTTATTGTTAAATAACCCACTAGCATGTACAGTCCATACCACCTTATCCTTCCATTGCATAGTAGGCAGCTCAGGTAAATAGTTTTCCAGCAATTGAAAATGCCTAATATTTTGGATCCTATCCCTCTCTTGGATGAACCATGAAACTTTAGCCTCTTTTGGAATCCTACTTCTTAACACTTGTAACTCACGCAACCAAAGAGGACTGAAATTAGTCCAATTATCAAACCACAACCAAATGTCTCACTATCCCCGTCCTATACTTCATACAAGGATAAATCTTCTCCCTAAGGTTGAACATGCTCTTGAATATCTGTGAATATTGACGATTCTCTTGAAGCTGCCAAAAATTTTGAAATTTAAGATGATAAATATATACCCATTTCACCCACAATGCTTCCTTATCAACAAATAATCTCCAAATCCCCTTCAGTAGCAAAACTTGCTGCATTGGGTAATTGAAATGACCCCTAATTCCCTTACTTTTTTGAAAGAATAATTTCACTCCACTTAACTTTGGCCCATTTACTATTTTCATTTTTGCCAGACCATAGGAACAGTTTTAATTACCTCTCCATTTCCTTGATCACTCTCTTTGGGTTACCATATGAGCTGCCCATTGAACATGCATACTATTCAAAACAGAAGTAATAAAGGTGACTTAGTGGCTAATAACAAGAATATGTTCTACTAACCAAGGATTCTAGATTTCAGTTTTTTTAACAAAGGTATAAAATCTTAATATTTAGGCTTACCTGAAGTAATAGGAACTCCCAAATAGCAAAAAGGAGTTTCCTATAATGCAAACCCCCACCATATTGCTTATCCATTTTGGGTTCTTGACATCAGAGGACACTATCCCTAAGACTGAGGATGAACAAAAAGCAATGACTCACTATCCCTATGATGTTGGTGTAGGAAGTATTACGTACATTATGCTATGCACAAGACCTAACCTAGCCTATGCTATCAGTATACTAAGCAAATTTATGCTCAATCTAGGTTTAGAACACTGGCAAGGGCTGAAAGGAGTTCTCAGATATCTAGCTGGAACCATGGAACCATTAACTATGGATTATCCTTTTCAAAGGGTGAACTAATTAAATGCAATTACTTGTCATTATGTGGTTTTGTGGATGCAGATTATGCAACAAACAAAGACACAAAAAAGTCCATTTCTGCGTATTTTTTCACATTATCAGCAAATACAATCAGTTGGAAAGCACAACAACAGTTAGTAGTAAGTCTATCAACCACAAGGGCAAAATATTATGTAATCACTGAAGGTGTAAAGGAGCGAACATGGCTATTAGGCATATTGAAAGAAATCAATATTGGCATCACAAAGCCAGTAATACATACGGATAGTCAGAGTGCATTGTATCTTAGTAGGGACCCTGTCTTGCACGAGAGATCCAAGCATATAGATCTCCGACTCCATTTTTTGAGAGACAGAATCGCACATGGCTTCTTCAACTTGGAGAAAATTATAGGAGAACAAAACCCATCAGATTTCTAGACAAAGGTATTAAAACAAAAGAAGTTCACTTTCTGTAGAGATTACTTACACGTAAGTGAAGCCCCTTAAAATCGACCACATCCGAAGTCAATTTATCTCGATCACACATTTTTGGTGAAACTAGGGTTTTTTTCGGATTCCCAAAACACTCACAGATCTATGAAATAAGTGAAGATTGAGGGTGAAGGAGGGAATAAATGTGATGACAATCACATTTTCTCCATCAATATACACTCAGAAAATTTAAACAACAAGAAAAGATGAAGAACAGAAGGTGCGTGTGTGAATGTTATGTCTCAAGTTTACGAAGAAGAAAGAAGGAGAGGCTTTCGACTTTTTGAGAACAAAAACATAGAGTTATGTATTGATAATACACCGGAGACACTCATAGAAAAAACATACCAGAAGCATCTCAAAACACACAGCATCAGGACAAGCATTAGTGAAGCACATGGAAGACACGTGACACCACATTTAACTCATTCAAAGTTCGATCGAATGCAGCTGCTTAAGACTCCTGTATAAGAAGACACAGGCATAAGTCAAGAAAAAAAAGACACAAAACACACATATTTCATTTTCTCGATTGTAATCAAAATTTCTGAGAGTGTAAGAATTAGAGTGAAAAGTTTGAGAGTGTGCTAGGGTACTTATCTAAGGGTACCAAAGGAGAGTTCATAGGCTCTTTGCAAGTGATTAGAATAAACACTCAATCTCTGTAAACTTTCTTTTCTTCTTGATACTAATTGAAACCACAACTGTGGGATCCTTGGATATAGATGGCATTAAAGTTGTCGAACCAACTAAAATCTGGGTGTTCTTTATTTTTCTACAATTTCTCAATATCTACAAGATATAATCTTCTTTGTTAGTCTTTACAGAAAAAGATAGCAGTACAACACTAATAAACCGACAAAAGTGGTATCAGAGCAAATTTGGAAACCTCCTGGGGCATTTCTTGGCCACTCAAAGCATCAAGGAATCATCAAGCATTCTCTGTAAGTAAAGGTCCATCATTTCTTTAAATCTACAATCACAATGGTAGGAAAAGAAATGGATGTGTTTATTGGAAAAGAAGACTTCACCATCTGGAAACTCCAGATGCAAGCTCTTGTTGAGTCTTGTGATTGCTATGGGGCTATTGAAGATCATTACGATCTTGAGACTGATCTAGTAAAGAAACTCAAAATGCAAAGACTTGCACATTGCAAATTAATGCTTCACTTATCACCAACAGTGATAAGAAAAGAATAGAATTGTAACACTACACAGAAGCTATAGATGAAACTTGATGAGCTTTATGCAAAGAAGTGTCTTCTTAGTAAGAGGACACTCCTCCACAGTCTTGCTAAATACAAGATGAATACCTTTGTCTCCTTAGATGACAACTTAGACTATTTCTTTAAGCTAGTTCAAAACTTAGAAGCTACAGATGAAAAAATATCTGTTAAGCATCAAGCTGTAGTGATTCTAAAGGCTTTACCTTCTGAATTCAATGCATTGAAGAAGGTGATTAAGCACGCCAGTGGAGAATCCCTCACTATCAAGAGGGTATTAAATTCACTAATGGAAGAGATAGTGGAAGTTAATACATTCAAGAAAGAGGCAGAAGTGATGTTTGTAGAAAACAATCATGAAAATAAACATGACAAAAAATCTCATAAGAAAAATAACAAGAAAGGAAAGTGGCAGAAGGGAAGTGAAAAGGATAAGCACACTAAGGAAGGTGAAGAAACGAAGAAAAAGGGAAAAGGAAAGAAGTGCTATTATTGTGATAAGGTGGGACATTTTGCAAGGGACTGCAGAAAGAAGAAAAGGGACAAAGCTGCAGAAAGTGGAGATGCAGGAAATGTAGAAAAACCAAAAGACTCAAGTGGTGATGAGATTCTGGTTGTCACTGAGGACAGTAAAGATCTGAGTAGAGAATGGATTTTTAACTCAGGCTATACAAATCATGTGACACCACAGAGAGACTGGTTCACTACATCTGAGCCAGTCACTACCAAGGTTAAAATGGCAAATTCTAGGCAGCAAAGGATAAAGGGGATTGGAAGTGTTTCCATCAACATGTTTGATGGAAAGAGAAGGATCCTCAGTAATGTCAGATTTGTGCCTGGAATAAGGAGAAATCTGATTTCTGAAAGCTTGCTTAATAAGCAAGGATTTCAGATTAGATCAAAAGATGGACTCAGAGAAATCCTAAGGGATGGTAGAGTCATTATTAGAGGAGTAGAAAGGGGTGGGCTATATTATGTTATATGCTCAACAGAAGTCAATCAAGTTTTAGAGAATGAAAATCATGAAACAACTAATCAATGCAAAGTTAGGTCATATACGGAACAAAAGCTTTTTCCTTCTCTCTAAACGAGGATTGATCCCTGAACAAAACCTACAAAAGTTAGATTTCTGTGAATCTTACGTGCTAGGAAAGCATCACAGATCCAGTTTTCAAAAGGGAGCTCAGAGAGCCATAGAGATCATAGAATATGCTCATAGTGATCTATGGGGGCCAGCTCAAGTACCTACAGTAGGAGGGAACTTATATTTCATGTTGATTATTAATGAAAAATCTGGAAAGTGTTAGGTATATCCAATGAAGGGAAAGGATGAAGCAATAGAGAATTCCATAAGATGGCATACACTTATGGAAAATTAGACTGGGAAGAAGTTAAGATGCCTAAGGACTGACAATGGATTAGAATACTGTAATAAAGAATTTGAAGACTATTGCAGCAAGAAAGGAATCTTAAGGCACAAATCAGTAAGATCTACACCTCAGCAGAATGGAGTTGCTGAGAGACTTAATAGGAATCTCCTAGAAAAGACAATGTGCATGTTACTCTTTTCGGGTTGCCTACACTCTCTATGAGGAGAGACCATTAAGACAGCAACCTATCTAGTAAATAGGCTCCCTACTTCTGCAAATGATTATAAGACTCCACAAGAAGTGTGGAATGGTAAGAAACCTAACCTGACTCATCTAAGGACTTTTGGATGTGTTGCTTATACACATCAGAAGGAAGGAAAGCTGGAACCTAGAGCTATTAAGGGAGTATTCCTAGGCTATTCAGAGGGAGTCAAGGGTTATAAGATCTTACTACTTCAAAAGGGAGGCTACAAAACCATTATCAGTAGAGATGTAATCCTCAAGGAAGATGAATTTGCTCTGCTGCATAGGAACTTCTCAAATTCAGACATCTAAAAAGAAGTCTAGGAGTAATTAGGATCTTCAGACAACTCAGTTTCCTTTTATGTGCTACCAGAAACTGAAGAAGATGGCAGAACATAACCTCTTGATGTAGAGCCTATACAAGGAACCATACATCAAGAACAAAGGACAGAAGAAATTAAAGGTGAGGGTGAAGGAGTAACCCCACTCACAACTACAGAAAACTGTCATGGAGATCTATAAGACTACCAACTCATAAGAGATAGACAACCAAGACAAAGAATCCCCAATAGGAGATATACAGAATCAAACTTGGTTGAATTTGCATGTCTTATGGCTGAAACTATAGAATATAAGGCTCCTAAAACCTATTAAGAAGCCATGAGAAGTAATGATGCAAAACAGTGGAAGATAGCTTATGAGAAAGAATATTCTTCTCTAATGAAGAACATAACTTGGACTTTAGTGCCTAGACCTCCTAAACTCAAACTAATTGAGAACAAATAGTTGTTCAAGCTGAAAGAAGGAGTGACAAAAGCAGAACCTAGGATACACAAAGCTAGGCTTGTAGCTAAGGGGTATAGACAGAAGGAGGGAATTGACTACAAGGAGATATTCTCACCAGTAGTCAAGTTTAAAACCATTAGGCTTATTCTAGTTTTGGCTACATTATATGACTGGGAAATCAATCAAATGGATGTAAAAATAGCTTTCTTATATGGAAAGTTGGAGGAAACAATATACATGAAACAACTAGCTGGATTTGAGGATAAGAATAAGCTAGACCATGTCTGTCTACTTCAGAAATCCCTATATGGGCTTAAACAAGCACTTAGACAATGGAACAAGAAGTTCCATGAGGTTACTGCTAGCATGAACTTCATTAGAAGCTCATATGATTACTGCCTATACTTTAAGGATCTAGGATTGACTAAAGCATTGTTCATATTGTTCTATATAGATGACCAATTAATAACAAGAAAAGACCTGAACATAATTTAGGAGACAAAGTCTCAATTATGTAATCATTTTGAGATGAAAGACTTGGGAGAAGCACAGAAGCTTCTAGGAATGCAGATAATCAAAAGGAGGAGGGAAGGAAAATTATGGCTTACTCAAAGAAACTATATCAGAAAGGTTTTAGCTCAATTCAATATTGAACAAGCTAAACCTTGTTCTATTCCCTTCGAATCTCACCTACAGATGGTGTCTAGCAAGAGTCCTAAGATTGAGGATGAATAGAAAGCAATGGCTCACTATCCCTATGATGTTGGTGTAGGAAGTATTATGTACATTATACTATGCACAAGGCCTGACCTAGCTTATGCTATCAATATATTAAGTAAATTCATGGCCAATCTAGGTTTAGAACACTAGCAAGGGCTGAAAAGGGTTCTCAGATATCTAGCTGGAACGATTAACTACAAATTATGCTTTTCAAAGGGTGAACTAATTAAATGCAATTACTTGTCATTATGTGGTTTTGTGGATGCAGATTATGCAACAGACAAAGACACAAGAAAGTCCATTTTTGTATATTTTTTTACATTATCAGCAAATACAGTCAGTTAGAAAGCACAACAACAGTCAGTGGTAAGTCTTCAACCACAGAGGCAGAATATTATGTAATCACTGAAGGTGTAAAGGAGCTAACATGGCTATCAGGCATATTGAATGAAATCAACATTGACATCACAAAGCCAGTAATACATACAGATAGTCAGAGTGCATTGTATCTTAGTAGAGACCCTGTCTTACACAAGAGATCTAAGCATATAGATGTCCAATTCCATTTTGTGAGAGACAGAATCGCACAAGGCTTCTTCAACCTGGAGAAAATTACAGGAGAACAAAACCCATCAGCTTTTCGGACATAGGTATTAAAGCAAAAGAAGTTCACTTTCTGTAGAGATTACTTATAAGTAAGTGAAGCCCCTTGAAATCGACCACATCTGAAGTCAATTTATCTCGATCTCACATTTTTCGTGAAACTAGGGTTTTTTTCGGATTCCCAAAACACTCACAGATCTATGAAATAAGTGAAGATTGAAGGTGAAGGAGGGAATAAATATGACAACAATAATGTTTTCTCCATCAATATACACTCAGAAACTTCAAACAACAAGGAAAGATGAAGAACAGAAGGTGCGTGTGTGAATGTTATGTCTCAATTTTACGAAGAACAAAGAAGGAGAGGCTTTCGATTTTTTGAGAACAGAACAACAAAGTTATGTATTGATAATACATGTGAGACACTCATGGCAAAAACATATCATAAGCAACTCAAAACGCACAGCATGAGGAGAAGCATTAGTGAAGCACGTGGAAAACACATGACTCCACATTTGACTTATTTAAAGATCAACCGAATGCAACTGCTTAAGACTCCTATATAAGAAGACATAGGCATAATTCAAGAAAAAAAAGACACAAGACACATATACTTCATTATCTCGATTGTAATCAAAATTTCTGAGAATGTAAGAATTAAAGTGAAAAGTTTGAGAGTGTGCTACTGTACTTATCTGAGGGTACCAAAGGAGAGTTCATAGGATCTTTGCAAGTATTTAGAATAAACACTCAATCTCTGTAAACTTTATCTTCTTTTTTATACTAGTTGAAACCACAAATGTGGGATCCTTGGATGTAGATAGCATTAAAGCTGTCGAACCAAGTAAAATCTGGGCGTTCTTTATTTTTTTGCAATTTCTCAATCTTTCCAGAAAATATAGCAGTACAGCACTAATAACCCAATAAGCACCTTGTGTGACATTGACGACCTCTGACAACACTACTTTTAATTTATCCGCCAGTAAAGTAGAGATAATTTTATAGACAGTAAAACAACAAGATATTAGATGATAATCTGTAATCATCGCAGGTCTAATCGTCTTAAGAACTAGACAAATGAAAGTATGGTTGTTCTCCTTCAGCAATAAACCAAAAGAAAAGAACTCTAGCACTGCATCAGTGAAGAGAGGGCTCGTGATGTCCTAAGTTTACTGAAAAACCTGCAGAATATTCATCAGGACCAGCGCTTTCGAACTGTGCAATCAAAACATCACCTCTTTCATCTATTGGACAGTGTAAGGGGCATTGAGCATCTCTAGGAGTGAATGGTTTGGTCTGAACTCTAGAACATTTCCTACCCCAAATCCACTCTGCTAAACTTCAGTGTTCCTTTTTAAATTGATAAAGTAGCCTTGAATGTGATCATAGATCTCTTACTAATCAGATATCAAGTTACCCTCCTCATCCTTCAATTTAGTGATGGTGTTAGTATTCCTTCGAACCAACAAAGACGCCAAAAAAAATTTAGAATTGATATCCCCTTCTTTAAGCCATGTCAGTCCTACTTTCTGTTTAATAATTGAACTCTACAATCTCAATGCTTCTTGGTAATTCTTCAACCGATCTACTTCAAGAGTCCTTAATCTAACATTGTGTAGATCTATATAACACTGCTATTGAACCTCTCTCAACGCTTTACTCAACTATTTCAAGTCCTGAACACGTTCTTTGCTAAACTTTTTTATAGTTATTTTTACTAGCTTCAATTTCTGCATAAGTTGAAAAGCTTTGTACCCAACCACCTCTCTATCCCAAACCTTACTGATTATGGCCACAAAACCTTCTACTTGAGTTAAACCATTGAAAAATATCCAATATCCAACACATATCTGCTGAACCAAAATAGAAGCATGGTCCAAGAATACTGGGTCTCCAAATAAAGCCAACGCTCTAGGGAAGGAATTGAGCCATCTTTGATTCACCATAGCTCTATCTAATTTTTTCCTTATAAACATATTCCCTTGCTATTTATTTTCCCATGTGTACCATCTACCTAGCCCTCTAAATTCCACCGGATCGACTCGTTGAAGCAGCCAAAGAGCTCTTTCCCTGTTCTAAAATGAAAAACCATAGCTCATCTACTTCATCTGACTTTAAACAACAATTTAAGTCCCACAAAGCTAACCATAGATCTTACATACCAGGATGAATAACCTACATCTCCTCTCACAACTTAGCCTTTGAAAAGCAAAATTGTAGGCATACATAACTGTAACTTCGAAATGAAATTTTCCTATTAACCAACAATGTAGATGAATGAATTACTCACTCATCTTAACAACATGAGCCTCAACAAAATCCATATTATACCATCACAAAATTCTACCATTATAATGATAATTGTGATTTGAAATAAAATTCCATTTTGAACCTAAAAAAACCATACCTTTATGGAGAAAACCAGCCTTTATTTTGGTCTATAAGAGCCCTACAAAAATAGGTTTCTTATCTGCTACAACTTCCTGAAACAACAACTTTTTAAAGGGGTCATTTAATCCCTAGTATTCCATACTAGTATTGTCTTTTAGTTGAACCTCTATAAAAGACATTCAGGGGATATAACCACTTTGTGCTTCTTTTTCTTACCTTTTTTTCGACTCGCACCCCTTTGAGTTGTTACTACTAAAGACTAACTGAAAGCAACATCATCCACATCTGAATCTAATTCTTTACTGATAATAGTTACTAGCTCCATAACTTCTATTATGATTTGCTCTACATGTTCAAACTCTCTATGAGCATGTACTGCCTTCTAACTATTTTGCACACCATCTACCAATATGGACTCATTCCTACTAGGCCTATATGTGGGACTCAAAGGCCCACCAGTTATTACTCCCTCGCTAAGACTCTCAAATGCATCACATAGCTTTGCTTCTTTCTCATATGTCACTAGAGGAGGGATATTTACTTTATTAGTTAGAGCCTTGATTTTCTCCATTGTTACCCCTGACTCTGACATTACTTCCTCATTCTTTCCTCTAGTATTATGGTTTTCACTTTGTGCCACCAAATTCATTACATCCCCAGCTTTAACAATAACCTGCCCATTATCTGGCTGACTCACTTGTCCCTCAGATAGGCTATCCTTTATCATCAAATCATCATGCCAACCTGATTTGAAAACTTTACCAGTAGCTACCCTTTTCTCATTAGAAAAAGAAGGTTTCCAAGGATAAGAAATAGCTATTTCATCTCTTACTGACTCACTTGTTACAACAAGTCGTAGAATAGGCAAGGTTTTAGGTAAAATAACAGACTTCAAAATTTCTATGCATATCATAGTATAACCAATCCTCTCCATTGATATAGTTTGTGAGTCTATACAAACTGGTTCGCTTGATGCACTAACCAAATGGTGAAGTAAATCACTTGTTAATATAGAAATCACATATAACATGCAAAATACACAAGAAGGGGGTTGAATTGTGTTAAATCATCTAAGATATGAATCTTTAAAATCTTCTTAATTTTCTTGACAAATTCAGATGATTACAAGTTTAAGAAATGTACTTAATTTGATGAGTAATGCAAAAGTGGAAATTGGTATCTATTCTTATAACAACAAGAAAAATAAAAAAGGTAAGAGTTAAAGGATATGACATCGCGATTTATACTGGTTCACCCTTAACTTTAGGCTACGTCTAGTCCTCAAAGTTCCTCCGAGATTTCACTATCTCCTTCAATGCTACAAAGTATTATTTCTACACTTGCAGAGCCTCTTCAGGTCTCTTTCACAAAGTATTCTTCATCTGCTTCCTTAGCCTCTTTAGGCTCTAACCTTCCTTTCTCTCAAAAAGATATTACTTAAGCTTTCACACTCCTGTTACAGATGTATTTGCTCCTTTTCTTTTTTCTTTTCTCTCAGAATATTTTTTACAGCATAAACACTTGAGCACATAATTTCTCCAAGCATTTTTGTACATTCAAAAATTCTTATTGATGTCTACGACTACAACTAATATTTATAACCTAAATCTCCAACAGTTTTCTTGAGAAATTAGCTTCTAGAGTCTTCTAAAGTCTGTTATTAGTTGAGTCTTGTAACCAACTCCAACTAACTAACGTTCTAGCACATTCTTCAATTACTTCAACTTGCTTAGATTCGTATGCTTCATCTGATGTCTTATACTTGATCACTTTATCTGATCTGTCTTATTCAGCTTTTACTTAAATATCATCTTGATTTGATGATTTGTGCCACTTATATTTATCTACGCACTTAACAAATTCATCAAAATAGTTCACACACTTCTA
>JAOTJB010345773.1:0-12161 GCA_027123815.1 Erythroxylum minutifolium
TTTGATTTCCATTGTTGTTCTTTTATGTTTGATGTTAATTTAGGGTAAGAATTGACTATTTTTTATGTAGGAAGGAAGATGGAGCAACTAGGAGATTGAACTAAAGATCAAAGAGGAGAATAAAAGAGGATTCCATCTATTGCCAATTCCCATAATCATGGGAATCATGCTAATTCTCACAATTGTGGAAATTATAATCCGAGTCATAATGCGGGGCTTCATTAAACTTAAGATTTTTGGACTATAAAAGCATAATTAAGTCTCCATTATGAAGGGGAGACCTTCTGTAGAAACACCATCCTTGAGTGAAGAACACATGTATGGAGCCTCGAGAAAGGATTGAAGTCAAGGATCATTATCAAGATTGGAGAAAATAGCACATCAATACCAAAGTTTCTAGATTTTAGCAAAGAAGAGGAGTTTCCTTATTCAATTTATTTCAATTTTACTTCTTTTATTCTTTGTAAAATGGTTTATTTGAATGTTGATGATGTTATAGAGACCATGAGTGGCTGATTTAGTTTTAGGGATTGGTTTTGAACTATTTTGTTGGAACTCTTATTTTATTAAATTGAATGAAGTTGTCTTTGATGATTGTTGATTTTATTTGTGTTCTTACAATAAATCGAGAGAGTGAGTAAGATTAATTGTGTAGGATTGTACAACGAGAGTTGGAAGCCTATAGACATACAATCATCACATTAATTGATTAGTTAGAAGAGAGATCTCGACGAATTCATTTGATCACCCATAGGATAGTTTAATAACTAGTTGAATTGGTAGAGTCATTGGGTAGGTTGAGAGATCGTCTAATTGATTCCCTTTAATTTAATTAGGGACAATTAATTACACCTTGAGAGAGGGTAATTAATACATTCGAAAATCTAGGGTGAGACACAATTTGATTAATAAAATAGGAGGGAGACAAAATAGGGAAAAAAGAAATCTTTAGTATTTAGATTCTTGAATTCCTATTTTTCTACATTATGGTATTGTCTATTAATTTATGTTAGTCTTTTAATTTTAATTTAATTTTCCAGATTATTTATTTTAAACAATTTCGTTTCTTAAACAAAGTTTTGTCTAAATTAAGTGGTATCTGGGCATCAATCCCTGTGGGATAGATATCTGCTCTTTTTAACTACAAGTCCCGACCTGTTTACTTGTAGTTTTTGAGCGTAAAACAAGTAGATAGGTTTTACCATTAACAATTTTTAAAAGGTGTTTAGCAAATGCCTAGCTTTTGTTTACATATTGTTTATTTTTTATTATAATCAAAGGGGGGACTTGAAGCAATATTTGAGAGACCCATTATAACTTTTATAATTCTCTATTCTTTCCCTTATATTAGGAATAATTTGCTCATGTTTTGTTTTCATAATTTTTGGTGGCTAGAAAATCTAATGAAGTTTTAAAATGAAGTTTTAAAATATATTAGGAATAATGTATACATGATTTGATTATTTATTGGATTAATTTATTATCTTTATGCCTACTTGTTGAGTTTGAGGTTAACCATTATAGATTCAAGCTTAGGAATTGTATGAAGGACTTAGAGGTGAAATAAAATCTATACACTATAAAAATAAATACCTTAGGGCTAATGAACATTATTTACTAGACTATTATGATAAATAAAAAGGTTAACTATGGTTAATAAGTTTTATTTGGTAAAATTACACATCAAAAGGTGGTAATTATCTAATTGGATATACTTGTGTCACTCAAGAGAGGGTATAGATACTTTAGGTTAGTTGTTATTTAAACCTAAAGGTTGGTAAGTTTAGAGGATGATCTCAAAGGGAAAGTTCCAATTTGGAGGCTGATTTATTGGTGGGAATCTTAAGAGCTCCTTAATTTTATTAAAAGCCTTTTTACACTTATCATCAAACTCAAAAGAGAAATTTTATTATAATAGCTTGTATAAAAGTGAGGCTTTCTTTGAGAAATATTTGATGAACATGCGATAAAAGCTTGAATGCTTAAGAAAAAGAACAAAATTCCCACACATTTGAAGGGTAAGGCAAGGTTGAAATGAGATCAACTTTAGATTTGTCTACTTCTATAACCCTAGAAGATATAACATGCCATAGAACTATATGTTGATTTACCATAACATGGCATTTTTCTGAATTAAGTACAAGGTTATTTTAAATGCATATTTACAAGGTAAGTGCAAGATTCTTTATGAAATCATCAGAAAAAGAACCATGAACACCAAAACCATCCATGAATACCCCTATGACCTTCTCACATACTCAAAGAAAATGATCACTATGCATCTTTTGAAAGTGGCGGGTGCAATGTACAAATGAAATGGCATTATTTGGTAAGCAAATGTACTAAATGAACATGTAAAGGTTATGTTTTCTTGGTCTTTTGGTGCAATAAGGATCTAAAGATAACCTAAAAATCCATTTAGAAAATAGTAATATTTATATCCAACCAATCTTTCAAGCTTTTGATTAATAAATGGAAATGAAAAATGGCATTTACGAGTAGCAAAATTCCAATTTCTATAATCAATGTATAATTGCCACCTAGTTTGTAAGTGAGTGGGAACTAACTCACCTTCCTGATTAGCCACCATAGAAATTCTAGATTGCTTTGGAACCAACCATACTAGACTAACCCACTTATTATTAGAGATAGGATAAATGACTCTAATATTGAGAAGCTTTAGCATTTGCTTCTTCACTACTTCCATCATTGGAGGATTCAACCTTGGTTATGCTTGTCTGGTAGATTTGGCATCCTCCTCCAATAAAACGTGATGCAAGTATACAAAAGGGCTTATTAATTGAATATCTGTAGTTGTCCATCCAATGGCATTCTTATGCTCTTTTAACGAGTGAAACAGTTTGTCTTCCTAATTAGAAGTCAAAGTTATAGAAATAATAACTAGAAGTGTCTAATTATCTCCTAAATATGCATACTTCATGTAGGTGAGTAGTGGTTTCAACTCTATATCAGATGCCTACACAGTAGAAGGTAATAGCCTCTGGTAAGACTCGGGTTACTGTATGGAAGCAAGCTCATACATTATAGGAGAGGTTTCCAAGTAATGTAAGGCAGCTACCATCTCAATCAGCTCCTCTCCCAACTAAACATCAATAAGGGCTTCTAATTCTAGATGCTTAGGCAAAAATACTTCTAATTGATCTCTGCAACTTAACTTAAACATTTCTTATATTAAGGGTTCAATCACATTAATAAAGAAAACAGAACAATCATTTTGAGGATATTTCATTACATTAAAAATATTGAAATGAATTACTTCCCCATTAAATTCCATTGTGAGGATGCCTTTATAAACATCTATCTTAGTTTGGGTTGTGTTAAGAAATGGTCCTCCTATTAAGATAGGTATGAGAATATATGAGGCTTCATCATCCATATCCACAGCATTAAAAGCAACAAGAAACACCAAATTATTGACTTGTACCAATACATCCTCAACTACTCCATCATGGTAAGCATTAGCACGGTTAGCTAACTGTATGATAACACTACTCTCTTTTTAAAGGCTAAAGTGTAAGGAAGCAAAGATAGAATGAGGCATAACATTGATTGATGCTTCTAGATCTAACATATCTCTATTAATCACAGTGCTACCAATCTTTTAGGAATGGTAAACATATCTCGATCCCTAAATTTTGAAGGTATTTTCTTTTTGAAGACCACAGAAACATTCCCACCCATCATGACCTTATAATTATCTTTTAACTTTCTCTTATTGGTGCACAATTCCTTAAGGAATTGTACATAACTGGGCACTTATTTGATTGTATCGACAAAAGGTATATTTACTTCTATCCTTTAAAAGGTCTCCAATATCTCTCTATCCTTTTCTTTCTTGTTCAATTTTGCTAACTTGTTAGGAAAAGATGAAGGGGTTAGTCATAAATATATTAGGACATTCAGAATTTACCTTTAAGCTAGACAAACTTAACTGCTTCTTAATCTCATCTTCATTGGCCATCCTTGGTGGGGTCATCTAGGGAACCTCAAGCTCCTTTCCACTCTTTAAGGTTCTTATGCTAAAATTCTTTAGATTTACCTCAAGTTAAGATGGAAACCTCCCTTTGCTCTGTGATTCTAGGCGGTTGATAGCTACCGCCATCTGACCCATCTAGCTTTCTAAGTTCTAGATGCTAGATCTTGTATTTTGCAATTAAGATCTTGTATCTTTTTAGAATTGTTTCACATCCTGTTGAAATTGCAAAGTATTAGTGGCAGAAGAATTAACTATGTCTCCCAGATATGTACCTGAGTTGGAAGAAGAGGCTTGTAGCCTAGGTTAGAATTGCTACACTCCTTATGATCAATTTAGGAAGTAATTCTACTCCCTATTCCCTCCATAACTTAGGTTTGGGTGATCACTCCACCCTAGGTTATAAGTATGGGAATATAGGTTGTATTGATTGGAAAAATTCCCCTTTACATCATTAACATATTCCATGCTTCCCTCTTGTAAAGTTGACACCTATCTACCAGATGGTTCCTATTTGCACGTATTCCACAAGCTTTTACCTGTGCTTGCTTGAAAACAACTTGCCTAGCAAAAGATATTAGTTCATTTAAACGATGTTTAACAGAGGAATATTTACTTTATTTACCTGACGAACATTATTGCAGATGTTAAATTGTTGAGTTTTTGCAGTCATACGTTTAATTAAAATTTTAAACTCTATGAGATTGTTTTCACATAGCCCACCACTTTTTGCATTTACTGAGCTCCTATCTATAGGCAACAATCCTTTATAGAAGTATTAGATAAGGAGATGTTTTATAATATTATGGTGAGGGTAGCTGATATGGAACTTCTTGAAGCGCTCCTAATACTCGTAAATGGATTCTCTAAAAACAATAGCTTCATTTCAATGAAAATAGGAAGGCCCTTAACATGATCTACTCGTCTGTTATCCTTGGAGGTTTCATACTTAGATAAAGTGCATCAATCTTCTTGAGAAGCTTGTGCACATCCTCACCTGCAAGTCTATGAAAGTTAGGCTAAAGATGGATTAAACTAGACTTAAGCTTAAAAGTGATATGATTAGCAAAATAATGAAAAGTGATGCATAATGATCATTGAGTTAAGTTTAGTGCAATTATCTTAAAGTTTTTGGATTAGCCATTGCTTCTTCAAATTCAATTTCTTATTATATTCTTGAAGTTATTTTGGTTTCCCTTCGCAACCTTCGTAGTGTCCTTTTGATCTCCAGATCAAATTATATAGGTTCTTTATGAGGAGATCTTATTACTACCATACACAAACACTGGCAAAAATGAAAAGCTCAACAAATAACTGTAAAATTGGATTATAAACAAATATATATACAAAACACCAATTGAAATCAAAAGAAAAAATAAATCACTTTAATCCTTAGCAACATGCCAATATTCTTGATGTATCGAACATATTAGAAAATAAAACCTATCCCTGTATACTAAATTTGAAGTAGTGGTGAGGAGGGATCATATCCACAGAGAGCGTGTGTGTAGCTTTTGTAATGAATGAGTCAGTGTTTAGGATATAAAAGGGGTTTGGCTGGATTTGATTAAGCAAAATTAAGTAAAATTGAACTAATGAAAGCAAATCAAATTAAACAGTTGAAAAAAATGATAAGAATGATAGGATCAATTTAGAATCTAGTTCTTGATCTAGTCTCAGCCTTCACATGAATGAGATTGTCATGTTGTCCTTACACCCCTTTTAAAAAATATTAATCGTTAGTTAATAATAAGCTCTGTTATTCCCAATTTTCCTTTAAATTTTTTCTAATCAAAATAAATTGTTTAATTAGACCTAATTGTCAAACAACTTAGAACAAACTCTCTAGATTTAGTATAAAAACTGTATTAAGCTCATCATCTTTCAGTTGAATTTCCAGGAATACTAGAATTAAAAGTATGTCAAAGTCATGTTAAGAAAATAGGAAAATATCAACAAACCATCAGCTCTCAGATTTGATTGCATAAATAGACTAACAATAACACTTTTAGATTCAACTTGTATATTTCTAAAGCTTCCAGTTTAGGAAACTAACTTTAGGATTTTTTTTAGTTGCATTATAGCATTTAAGTAACTCTTTAAACATACTTTAACATAAACAGAGCTTGGGCGACTAAATTCTAGGCATAGATTAATCATAATTAAACAAATTCATAAATAATATGCAGCTAGACAACAATCTGAACATAAGCCAAATTCAAGAGAACACTAACCAAATTAATAAGCATTTCTCAAACACTTAATTCCTGTAACTTATAGAATTAGCAAATATGAGATGAGATCAATCACATGTAAACATATAAACACAACAAAAATGGAATATGTAGAACAGAAATGGAATATGTAAGGGATGAAAGCTTTTTCATTAATCAACTCTATTACATAACCTCTAAAATTCCATATTCAAATACCTATTTCAATCAAGTTGTTCTCCAATTTATTTTATAGAATTTAGTATTTTAAATCCTTTAATTCGTGTCCTCGTCTAATGGGAAAGCATAGTAGGCCAGACCATATACCATATACATGTACAGATGGGGAGTTTGATCGAAAACTTAAACTAATTAATAAAACATAATATGTTAACACTAGAAACGTAACATAAAGAAAATAACATGCATATTAACAAGTGATCAACCATGCATTAAGCCCTATAAGTTCAGTCATCTAAGTTTAGATTCTTATTATCAAAATTTTGAGCTATATAGTAAACCAACTCTAGGGATGCTCACTAGTTGAGTTCTCCCTATCTCCCTTTACTAATTTAGAATCGAACCAGCCCAACTTTAAACTGATTAATGCAACTAAGTACATCATTAGCCCTAAAAACTCCAACCAACCAGCTAGTAAAATTCCTATATCATGTGATACCCTAATTAAAACGTGTTTCTTTTACCAACTAATGAGTTAATTAGTTACTATACAACTCGCTAAACTCAGTAACAATTACAGACTAAAGAAAAAGCAATAAAAATCAATTGACATTTAAATATATCAAGACGTCTATCAATTATATAAGAATATGAATCATAAATAAATGGGCTCCATTGTCGAAAAAATACTGAAATACCTCGAAATGTTAGAATTAACTTGAAAATAATTATCTCAAATCATCCGAAACTAAGATACTAAACTAAAATTCTAAAACTTTGAAGCAAATTAAACTTAAAGAACTAGATACAAAAAGAGTAAGAGTGAGAGCAGCTCATTGTGGCTGCATTATACTACTTCATTATTTTTTTATCTATGACATCCATCATTGGAGTGTTCAACCTAAGTTGGGCCTCTCTAATAGGTTTTACATCTTCTTCCAAAAGGACTCTATACATTCACAGAGTAGGGCTAATTCTTTTTATGTCAGCAATTATCCAACCTATGACTTGCTTATGGTTTCTAAGAATTTATAAGAGTCACTCTTCCTGGGAATGGGATGAAGAGCTTGAAATGATCATAGTCTCATTTTCACCAAGAAGTGCACATTTCAAATTAAAGTGGAGGAGTTTTAATTCCACTTTAGGGTTTGCACAATAAAGGGTACTAATCTAAAAGCAGACATAGGTAATGCAGGGTTAGAAAGCACAAATGGTTCCTTTAAAAAGGAACTATGAGATACTACTGCATCGTCTACAGTATGATGCACCTTTATTATTTCAACATTCTCACCTACAACCATGCCAAATTCAAATATGTCTTGCATAATTTCATCAATAAAATCAATGGAATCTATAAATTACAAACAGTTAGTTTCAATAGGGTATTGCATAGCATCCAATATATTAAAACTAACAATTTCTCCATCAAATTCCGTAGATAAATCACCCTTATGTATATCGATCTTTATCTTGGCATTACTAAGAAATGGTTGACCAAATAGTAACAGAACATCTTTGGATAGTTTAGACTTCTTACCTATATCAAAGACACAAAAATCAGCTAGGACTATAAGGTCATTAACCTGCACTAGCACATCTTAAAGCACACTATTAGGATATACATTAGACCTAGCAGTTAGTTAAAGTATCATACCAGTCTTTTTCAAAGGACATAAATTAAGATCATATACTTCTAGGCATGACATTAATCGAAGCACCTAATTCTAGCATGCATCTTTCAAACTGAGTATTTCCTATATTGCAAGGAATATAAAACATGCTAAGATCCTTACACTTTGGGGGTATTTTCCTTTGGATGACCGTAGATATGTTCTCCTCCATATTTACCTTTTCATTCTCCTTGAAGTGCTTTTTGTTAGTGCAAAGTTCCTTTAAAAACTTGGGATAGCTTGGGACTTGCTTAATGGCATCCAAAAGAGGTATGTTTACCTAATCTTTTCTGAAAGTTTTGAGGATTTCTCTTTTTGCTTCTTCCTTCTTTGACTTAGCTATCATGGAAGGAAATGGAGGAACATCAAAAAATTGATTAGAAACATAATCATCATCTTCACACCCAATTGCATCCCGCACCAATGTGGGATCTGGGGAGGTCTGATAGTACGCAGCCTTATCCTTACAAAGTAGAGAGGCTGTTCCCGGTAGATCCCAGACAAATGTGACATGAAGAGTGTAAAAAAAAATCAAGTATGTGATGCAATTTTAGAAGAAAATAATAATAATAATAATAATAATAATAATATGACAAATAGGAATACAAATATTAAAAAATAATAAGAATACTAATAATAATAATAATAATAATAATAAGATAACAAAGAAACTTACTATGATCTACAAAAACAATGGATACTGCTATCAATATAAATAAACACACTGTATCCGATGAATCTTGACCTCCCCAATCTTCCAAAAACACAAAACCTAGATATGGAAATCTCAAGACTAACCCCAAAAAGAACAAGAGTGATACAAAGAGAAAACAAAAGATGTAATGGGGAATTTGGAGAGAGTAAGTGGAGAGAGAAAAGGATGCTTACTTGCTCCATGGAAAAGAAAATGCTTATTTGCTAACATACCTTTGATTGTTCAAAATAAAAAACTAGTAAATCCAGATTGGTTATTATTATCTGCATCCATTTTCAGCTAGAGAACGAGCCAACCTCAAGAATGTTTTTTTTTATGTTGATGCTTTTCTCTGTAGCATACTTCATAAGCCAAACATATCAGTAACAATGATCGATTTAAAACTTTTTTAGTACCTGGAAGTTGTATAACACCTCAAGTATTTTGAATGTAGACTCTCTGTAGTTGACAGTAACTGACAACCCCTATCTCCAGTAAAATGGCTTCTTAAGCATCTCACTAACATAATTGTTAGCGACAAAATGTGACTTCTCCAGCTTTTCTTGCTTCTTAACCTCATTTCCAGCCCTTCGGGTCATCTCTAACTCTTCTTCATCCTCACTTTTGTTCCCTTTATCCCCTTTTGGATTCACCAACTCCTTACCACTCCTAAGCATGACGACACTAGTATGTTCTTTCAAGTTGGGTACGGGTTGAGATAGGAGTCTCCTAGAAAGTTATGCCTTAATATTACTCAAAATGGTGCTAATTTGTCATATTTAAGTGTCTATATGTTGTAGGTGAACATTTGTTTTCTTGGTATTCAACACCCTAGGTATGAATAAGACCAATTTGGTTAGTGAGTTTCTAGACCATTTCTTTAAGTGATGGGCTAGAAGATTGATTTTTTGATGGGTTAGGAACATAAGGTCAAGGGTTGCTTTGGTTTGCATTATCCTAAGTCCATATCTCAAGTTTGGGTGACTTCTCCAACCCTTGTTGTATGTGTTTAAGAATAGGTCATACTTTTTATTGGATTGGCCAGGAAAACAACCAATTGCATTAACATCTTGAACCTGCAAAGTTGGAAAAACATTAGTAGCATGAGAAAAATCAAAACAAATCCTAGAAGCATGAGCATATGGAACACCACTTGTAACCAACTTAGACATAAGAATGGTTAAGTTAGCAACTTGTTTAGCATTTTGTTTAGGTTGATCTTGAATAGAATTCATTTCAATATCATTAACTCTCTTAGTCTGGCCTACTTCATTCCTAGTTCTGAATTATCATGAATTTTGAGCCATGTTGGAGATTAAAGTCTTAGCTGCTTTAGGTTTTTGATTAACCAATGCCCTACCATTTGTAGCATCTATCATGCTTCTATCGTTCAAGCCTAAGCCTTTATAAAAATACTGAATCAATAATTGGTCATTAATATGATAATTGTGGTAGCTAGCACAAAGTTTTTTAATCCTTTCCCAATACTCATGTAATGACTCATTAGCATTTTGCCTAGTTCCACAAATTTCCTTATTGATTTAATCCTACTAGTGGGAAAGAATTTTTCAAGAAAAGATTAGTGCAATTGAGCCCAAGTAGCAATGGATTGAGGCAGAATATCATACAACTAATCTTTAGCTAAGTCTTATAGAGAGAAAGGAAAAGCATGAAGTTTTACTTTTTCATTATCCACCCCCTCAGGCATCATAGTAGAATAAACAAATAGAAACTCTTTTAAATGCCTATGGGGGTCTTCACCTGCATGACCATAAAATTTACACAGTAAATTAAGGAAACTAGAGTTAAGTTTTAATGGTCTTTCCAAAACAGGAAAGACTATACGCAGAGGTTGATCTTCCAAATTTGGCAATGAAAGCTACTTTAAAGTAACCATTTCTTTAGACAGATGATCTTGAAATTCTTCCTCCTTAAATAAGTATCTCAAACCTTCCTCTGTGTCCTTAAATGTGATTTTTCCAGTTCACAATTTAATGTAAATACTGAAAAAGAGTAAAAGAACCTAAATATCCTTATATTAGAAAATTAGAACAAATTTAAAATTTACACAATATGCAGATTCACATAATTCATATTCCTTCAAAATTGTTCTTAACTGTTTTAACACTCATCATGCTTGATGAGTAAAGACCAACTTGAAAGAAAGGAACCATAATTAAGACAATTTAGTTGAGAACTTAACAAACTAAACAACTCTTCCTGACAATGACGCCAAAAATTTGGTATGCTTTGTCAAACGTATACAAAGTAATACCTTATTTGTATCATTAATTAATTAACATCTTAGTATAGGGTGAAATAAGATTTGATCCTATAAGGGAAGTGTTGTTTGTTAAGATTTCATTCTGAATGCAAATGAATGTTTTTATTAAATAAGAGCATTAATAAGTAAATGTACCCACAAAAACAAGGTGAAAACACCTATAATTTGATGTCTAAACTAACTCAAACTCATTCACAACTTGTACCCATGTTATTTCCCAAATTTCAACCCCTTAAATTAGAAAATTATGATCATACAACCCAATAAATCAGATCTGGAATTTGGACACTAAAACAACATGTAAGTCACTAATTTCATCATATTAAACTTCAAAGATTGTATTCTCCTTAAATCCCTTTAATAATCCAACAAATGAGCTGTCATCATGTTCCAACATTAGAAAATTAGAATTGCATGTACAACTCAAAAATAGAATGCAAATCCAACTTCTTTGAACATTCATGAGTGCTCCTTTCAGGTTCAATTTAATCTCATCATCTTTCACTTGAATTTCCATGCATAATAGACTTAAAAGTATGTCAAAATCATGTTGATAAAATAGGAAAATAGCAGCAAACCTTCATCTCTCTGATTGCATAAACAATCTAACAATAACACTTTTAGATTCAAGTTGCATATTTCTAAAAATTCTAACTTAGGAAACTAACTTCAGGAGGTTTTCTAATTGCATTATACAATTTAAATAACTCCTTAAACATACCATAACATAAAACAAGTATGCGCAACTAATTCTAGGCATAGATTAACCATAATCAAGAAAATGCACAAACAATATACAGCTGGACAACAATCTGCACATTAGTCAAATTCAAGAGAACACTGCAAAACCAAAATAATAAGCACATATCAAACACTTAGGCTGTGTTTGGATTTGTAGTGTGGTGGAGATAACTACTTATTCACTACAATTTTCAAATGTAGTCACATGTTTGGATCTGCGGTAAATAACCAGAGGTTAGAGAAAAGTGCGGTGCTACTGCAGAAATCAATAAGCAGAAAGAGGGTTGCAGTAAGAAACTACTTCTGTGGTAGAAATTTTACTTTCCATTAATAACCTTCACTACAAGTATTATTTTCCATTATACTCTTAATTAATATGACTAAT
>JAOTJB010345783.1:13522-24725 GCA_027123815.1 Erythroxylum minutifolium
TGGTTGCTAATTAAGCTATAATACATTTTTCATTTAGTGGAAATGATTAATTGGATATTGAACTACATATAGTTTCTTGCATTGTTCAAGACAGTAATGTACTATAGAATATTATAGTCATTAGGCATGTAAAAGGGGCTAAGGTATCATCAAAGATCCAAGGATGTATTTAAGAAAAATTTTCTTAATTATGATGATAATTAAGATAAGAATTGTAAGATTTAAGCAAGTGCTCACGATGAAGAATCTTATGTTGTCCCAGCAGTAGCATGATTGTCATATGGTGATATGGTACAAGATACTTACATGATTGGCTTAATGCAAGTGAAAATTTGTTGGTTTATGCCCTACAGCCAATCAGTTGGTTGTAGTTAAGTGACAAAATAATTTAAAAATATTCTTTATCTTGTACATATTTAGATGTATATGATAAAGTCCATGAGATAATTATAGATGATAAATGAAATTATGATAAGATTATAATTATGAGATTTATATTGCATTTATGTATTATCCCTAAATTGTTCCTAGTCATTGTTATATTAAAACTAGACATTAATAGAACATAAAAAGACTAACACAAGTCATGTTTTTCCTTATAAAAGAAGTAGTCGATCTCATAGGCCAAAGTATGGAGATACTTAAACAAATATGTGGGTGCTTGTTAGAGAACAAATTCACTGAACTGACTCCATATGAGAAATCCATTTGGAACATCACTAGTATGTCTATAAAAATTTTCATTGTGAGGATTGTATAAGTGATCATTTGACTTAGGTCTTCAAAGTTATTTTATATAAAGATTGCTACGTTTTGATACTACTAATGGCTTGTTCTAGTTTAGGATAGTTCAAGCGGTAGTTATTGAAGCATGAACTATATGAAGGTATTTACGTAATCAAGATATAATTTATCATCCTAAATTAATTAGTGAGAATGTTCTATTGTTCTCAATTAGTATTGATTGAGAAATCCTTGAACAAAGTAAAATGACATTTTTAAAATAGTTTACAAATTTCATTAATTGAATCGATAGATAATGCCAAAAACTAATATGATTGGACTCAAAATAAAGTAGACATTAATTTCATGTTCTATATCTAATCGAAACATTGTATAATGAAAGGATTAATGAATTATACAAAAACATTATGCACAGAAAGATTAGTTAAAACTATTTTGACATTTCTAAATATTTAGGAGGTCATGATGTGTTGTTAGATGTCAATCTTGATCTATGGATATAAATTGTTTAATTAGAGAATTAAAAACAATTAAAGGAATTTAATTTATCTAATCATAAATATGATTTAAGATTATAATTTGTATCCATTGTTAACATATTTGGGAACATAATAGGCCTCATATAAGGAACATATTGAGGAGAGAAAATATTTTCATTAAGTTAGACTTGATTGTAAAGTTTGATAAATTTTATAATTAAATATAAAATATTTAATAAATATGGATGAATATGAGATATTGGATCTTATTTGGGCATAATTTGTATTAAAATTAGAATTTAATTTTAATTAAATTATTAAAATGTCCTGAACCTATTATAAATAGGCTTAAGCTTTAAATGAGATAACACTCATTCAGTTAACCTTCTCTGTAAGAATTACAGAGTTCTCTTGATTTGTTTTGTGAATATCGTTAGAAGTTAGACACTTATACGACTATGGTGGTTGAGATGAATCAGTTTTAAAAAATGGTTATAGGGATACAACAAGAAAAGGATTAGGCCTTGAAATAAGATTCGAATTGAGATTCAAGCTTTACTGTAATTTATATGTTAATTATTTTATAGAATTAAAGTAACCTTATGCTGATTTCCCAATAGTCTAATTATTCCGCTACGGTCGAAATTAAATCTTGTCCCCATTTCCCAATAGTCTAATACCTTCTTTCTGGTTTGTCTAGGGTGTTCTTTGCCTAGAGAATAAACAAATTTAAAGAAAATAATTTAATAAGTTTATTATTGTAAATTTAGAATCTTTATATCTCTGCTTCTGTTTTTTTATTAGGATTAGATAGAGATATTGTCACATGTTCGAGTCCATAATACTTGTAATGCTTTGGTAAAGAGTTTTGAGAGGGTAAAAAAAATTTGGACTGAATTTAAGTGAGTCTTTGTATAATTAAGATAATATCTTAATTTAAAGTTTTAAGATAATAAATTATAAGTCATATTTTAATATATAAATGCATCTCAATTTTATGTGAAGTCATATCTTTATATATAAATACACCTCAATTTTATGTCTTTTTTGGAATAAAATTAATCCACTTGTGAATTTTCAATTGTGGCTAGTTAAAATACTTCAAATTATATCTTCTCATTTCATTCACTTCTGAAAAAATTTTTATGAAAGCTTGATGATATTAATAGTAATAAATAAAATCACGATTTTTTAGTATAGAGTCTAAAGGGGTCCAAAAAATGAAAAGTCTGGTCAAAATTCTTCTAAAATTACGTTCAATCTTTGTAAAATGGCCTTAGAAGATAGAAATCATCTCTTCTTCTTATTCAGTTTTTCGAGGACAGTTTGGAGCATGATCTTACTCAAGTTCCTGAATATCTCTATATTTAGGAGTAATCTTATAATTGGGCCATAAATAACTCAAAGAAGGGTAAGTCAAATGCAATTCTTTATAAGGCAGCATTCACTTATACTATATACTTCCTTTGGAGAGAGCAGAATTATTGAATTTTTGCTAATCAAGAAGAGGGGAAATATCAATTGGCCGATAGGCTTTTGATCCATCTTAATTACCAATAATCTTGGGAACACACTCTCGCACTTTACGAAGAGTAAATGGCATCTCTAACCTGTTTTAAGATGCATCTCTTTTTAGTTTTCTTTTTGTTAGTATTCTTGTTAGTATAGATTCTAGTTGAAAATTTTGTTTTGTAGAGTTAGCTTTGTCTAAAGTTAATCCATTATTTATTGTCCAAAAAAATTATTATTGTCCCAGGCTCCCAGCCATATTAGTTGTTATCCTGATAAGGAAATAGAACCTACAACGATAACCTCACGTTACTTCAATAGAAAGCCGTGCGTGTAGTATTGCATCAACGCAGAGGTGTAAGATTGAAAGATATGTTCAAAGATAATGTAACATTATCGAGTCTAAAAGGGTCCAAAAAAATGAAAAGTCTGGTCGAAGTTCTTCCGAAATCACGCTCAATTATTGTCTCAGCCATATTATAGCTGTCATCCTAATAAGGAAATAGAGCCTAAGTGTACCAGTGGTCCACTCCTATGTAATCCTTTTCATAAAGAAAGTAACAATACAAACTCAACCAAAGAAAACAATTCATAATTGAATTTGTCATAAATTTAAGGTTATGATTTTGACAGTTCTCAATTTGCAGGTTGACAGGTTCTTGGTCTTTTTTATCCTTTAATGATTATTTTATTTTGTTTTATTGATATTTCTATTTTTATCATGAAAATTATTTAAAATTAATAATTTATAAATAATTAATTTTTTGATTAATTATCTATAAAATATAAAATAATTTAATTCATTAATTTATTAATAATTAAATCTCAATAAAAATTTTCTCATTATCTTTTTAATATTTAATCAAATATTAACATAACTATTAATTTTGTTTAATATTATACGAAATAAATATATTCAATGATTTTATTTCTATTTCGATTTTTACTTTCCAATCTCATTCTTAATTTTTAATTCTGATTTCTTCCTTACAGACCAATAAAGAATACCTTAAGGTTGAACCGTTTAACTTAAGGTCGAATCCTTATACAACCTCCTTGTACTTGTAGTGGTGCTATTGGTTGTAGTTAACAACAAAAGTTGTTCGTGAAAAATTTAATCAACAAAAAAAATTAAGTTGATTTAGGAATTTATGAAATAATAACTTTAATTAAAAGTTAATGGCTGAATGTTTTGATCGGAATTTGTGAATGTATTTTCGTTTCTAATCCAAGAATCAATATCAAAGGCATTGACAAAATTATCTTTTCTTGTATCAGAATGCATAACTTATGCAAAAACTATATTTCATATAGTCATTAAAATTTTGAAAATTTTAGTGTAAGGGTAATAATATTTATTTTTGTTCCCTTTAAAAATTATTATATATAAAAAAGAGGATATTAGTCCTCTTAACTAAAATCATTTATCTTTTTAGAATTAATTTTAATCAATAATTAAAAAATTGAAGTTGTTCCGTTGATTCAATCATAAAAATTTTGAGTGCAAGTAGACCTTAAATCTATTCATCACCTTTTCCAGACAGACCAATGAGAAGGCAGTCCTTATTGCAGCTTTCTTCACTCTCTCTGCGTGTGGCTTCATGAGCTTTGATCAAGGTCGTGTACACCAGGAAAGAGGTCAGATACCCCTAAAAGGTATAATAAGCAAGAACTTATGACTAATAACAAAGAATACCTTTTTTACTTTGATAACAAATTATTAGAAAAATAAAATGAAATATATACATTTCAAATTGAAAAATACAGATGAAATCATCATTTTAAAAATTTATTAATTGAACTACAATTAAATCTAGTTTTTTTCTTTGTTCTTCTTCTTCTAAATTTAAGGATATTTTATTTAATTATTTTTTATTTATTTAATTATTTAATATATCATATTTTATTTAGAATAGTTCATTTATCAATTATTATAAAGAATTCATGTTAAGTTAATAATTACAACATTCTTTAAAACATTAATCTTATAATTTGAGTAATTTTTTAATATTTTATAATTTATGATGGAAAAGAAAATATTAATTATATGTTAAATAATTTACAATTTATAAAGAAAATATTTTTATATAATTTAGTTTAAAATAATTTTATATATATTATAAACAATATTAGTTTACATATGTATTTTACGTATGTAAGTAAACATGCAATTAATGAGATGTTAAAAATTATAAACATACTTTAACATAATTTTAAAATACATATAAATTAACGTATAAAAGTATTTTGAAGTCAATTTTATTTTTAATACATATTTAAATTTTTTATTTTTTATATTTTTGAATTGTCATAATAAATTTTTTTGACATTTTATAAGTTTAAATTTGAAATTGTTATCCATGAATACATGTGAAATAATATAATAACCTTTTTTGTATGATTTCTTAATTCTTAAATCCTTGTATATTGTATAGTAAAATTGTATTAAATATTCAAAAATAAATATAATTCAAACAAATTTAAATTCTCAAGGCAATTAATTTTTTCTGAATGAAGTTTAATTTATTTCCAGTAATAAAATAAAATTAATTATATTGATTTAATTAATTATTAATTTTAAATAATTCATTATTAATTTTAATTAAGTTAAAGCTTCTATGATTTAAAAACTGACCTAAAACTTCGTTAGAAATATTTAAATATTGTTATTCCAATAATAAAAATTGAATTTATCCAATGATTGATAAATTTCTATTTTATAGCTAAATTTAAAAAAGGAATTTTTATGAGTTAAATAAATGTAATCCATTTATTATTTATAAATCATTATTTAAAATAAATTAAATTATGTTAATAATTTTATAAACTATTTATTATAAAAATTATAGTCACGTGTCAAATCATAATATCCTTAATTATATAGATCATCTAATATTTGGGGGAGGCCTTGAAATCTCAATATGATGTTAGTGCAAATGACATTTTCGTATTCTAAACGTAAGAAGACGAATGACGAGCTCCTGTGGTTTGAAAGGTGCCGTCAGTCCCTATTGGTTCGGTTAATTCTTCTGATGTCCACTTGATTAAAGTTTTCCTTGATTAAGTCTGTGTTATCTGTTTGCAGATGAAAGTTTTTTAACAAATGGCTATCTGGATCAAGCCATAGACTTCATTCCAGGAATGAAAAATATGCGTCTACGGGATTTTTCAACATACAGTCGCACAACAGATTTTGATAATTTACAGTGTCGGTTGATATTAGAATCAACTAAGAGCTCATTCAAGCTCCCGCCGCCATTTTTCACACATTGGGAGCATTAGAACCTGAACTTCTGAGTACCGTTTCATCTATGTATGACTCAGTCCACTTCATCGGCCCTCTTGAATTACTTCTTAAACAAATACAGGAAACTGGTTTAAGTTCAATTGGATACAGTCTATGGAAAGAACCAGAATGTTTGCAATGGCTTGATTCTAGAGAACCCAAGTCTGTGTTCTACGTAAATTTTGGCAGCCTTACATTGCCGACAAAAGAACAACTCATAGAATTCGGAATGGGACTGGCTAAAAGTAGCTACCCTTTTCTGTGGATAATTAGGCCAGACATGGTAATTGGTGGCTCTGCAGTATTGCCTCCGTAGTTTACTGAAGAAACAAGAGAGAGGGGGTTCATAGCTAGTTGGTGCCCACAAGAGTAAGTCCTCAACCACCCATCAGTAGGAGGTTTCCTTACACACTGCGGGTGGGGATCAACAATTGAGAGAATTTCCGCAGGGATTCCTCTGCTTTGTTGGCCGCTCCTTGGCGATCAACCTACCAATTGTAGATATGCTAGCGTTGAATGGGGCATTGTTGTGGAGATGGACAATGATGTGAAGAGAGATGATTTGGCTAAGCTTATAATAGAGCTCATGGAAGGAGAGAGATAAGGAACTGAAAAACAAAGTGATGGAGTGGAAAAGAATTGGCAGAAGAAGCTACCGGTCCCAAAGGGTCATCACCCTTGAATTTAGAGAAGCTCATAAATGACGTTCTTTTATTACAAAAACTTGGCTTGCAGATCTATAGTTTCTTTTCTTTCAGTTGAATTACAATATACATATGCAAGTAGTGGAGGGATTATATTAGTTGTTTATCTGCTCCTATGTTGAATTGATTCGACAATACATTTACAATAATATCTTTCTACTAGTTAGGGGTAAGATTATAATAGCAAAATCATGGTTGTACACCAAAAAAAGACTCTAAACTTGTGGTGATTAGAACCTTTGTTTTTCAAATTTCACATTTCTATACATTTATATTATATTATAATACACTCATTAAATATTTATCTCCTATAGTATGTTTTGACAAGAGTTTAAGACGACTGCTTAAGACGTAGCAGCAGTAGCAGATATAAAGAGTCTTTAATATTAACCACAAATATATTGAATAATCCAGAAATATTGACCACATAAATGAACATGCAAAGCCAAAGTAACGTAAACCACTTGAACAATATCGCAGAAGAAGTAAACGTCGCCCCCGGGGCAAGTTCAACTGGCAAAAGTTTAGATGGTGTGGTACCTACTATGCTAGCGGCCTTCAGGGTGGAGGTTCGAATCTTGAGGGCAACTTTTAAAATTTGAGCCTCTTGTATGGTGAGATCAGTGGGTAAGCTCAAGTTCCTGATCAGTTGAGGCCAGGCCCGATCCTGAGATTTTATAGGCCCGGGACGAAAGAGAAAAATGGGTCCCTGATATTAATTAAAAATAAATTAAAATTTCTTTTTTCAAAAATTTAAATTTTTATATGTATTTTTTAAAAAAAATAAACGTGGGCCCTGGGCAGGGGCCCATCTCGCCCCTGCCCAGGGCCGAGGCTGGTTGAGGCACATCCCACGATTTACATCCTCCATCAATTCCAAAGGCACAGAGAGTGAGTGCTCCTAATGTTGGAGTTCAACGTTCAGAAGAAGTAAAAGTCAGCAATCCTTTTCCAACAGTTCCGCGTCAAGCAGCCCTTTTTGAACGTACTTATCAGCTGCAAGAGAACATGGGCTGGACGTGGAGAACAATATTTGTCTTTTTCTTTTGGAAAGTGGCCAAACGGCGGGGAATATTAATTTCATTCGAAATTTGAATCATTTCCCTTTCACTTATAATCATTTATAGAATTTTAGTCTTCAATTTTAACTTTTATTTTGCGCTTATAATTTTTATTTTTATTTTTATTTTTAAATAAAAACAAAAAATTTGTTTTACCGTTGATAACAAGATAGTCATATTTTTATTACTTATGATAATTATATAGTAGATAAAATTTTAAAAATAAATTATTTTTAATAATTAAATTTATTTAATATCTTATATATATAATATTTATTATTAAACTATCAATAAAATTATTTTATTTTTTAAAATAAGTTATTTAAAAATGAAATTTTATTTAGAAATTAATATTTATTTTAAATATAGTTAGATTTTAAATCAAAATTTTAAATATTTAGTTGGTAGTAGGTCATATGATAAAAAATAAACAAAAAATAAAAATAACCTTTTGTGATATTTCATAAATTTTGAAAAAAACTAAAAATTCAAACAAATAGGTTTTCTTAATTAAATTTAAAAGTAAAAATAAAAAATAAAAATAAAAAACAAATAGACCGTAGGTTAATAACAAATATTCTTAGTATACACAAGCTCTTGATTTCATAAATTTAACAAAATTTATAAATTTTGGTGGATAAATAGATACTCATACCGACAAAAGGAAAGACAATAGTATTTTTATTATTAAGTTGAAAATTATTAATAAATTTATTATGAGGAATTTTATAATCTATATATCTCTTCTCTTTTTATTCACTTTGGAATTTTTTGTGTGAAAAGGAAATGAAGATACAAGTATTCATACGTAAAGTCATGTCTTTCTCTTAAATCATAGAGCCTACGAGGGTACCAACAAAATCTAAATTTGTGGTCGAAGTTATCTTCCTAACAAACTACAAGTGCACCACTGGTTCACTGTCTGAAAATGGCAGCTTATGCTACTCCTATAAATAGAAAGCCGTATATGTAGAATTGCCATGAGAGCAGAGATATAGATCGTAAGAGATGGGAACTAAAGCTGTATCTCTTAAACCTCATGCAGTTTTCATCCCATATCCATTTCAGAGCCACATTAAAACTATGCTTAAACTAGCAAAGCTACTTCACCACAGAGGCTTTTACATAACATTCGTGAACCTTGAGATTAACCACAGACATTTACTTGAATCCGGAGGTCCTAAGTCCATGGATGGCTTGCCGGATTTTCGGTTTGAATTCATACCAGATGGTTTTCCTTCTTCTGACACTAACCTCATCCAACATCTGGATCAACTCTCCACGGCCATCTTGGAGGGTCACTACTTGGCATCATTTAATGGCCTGATTTCCAAGTCCAATGATGAAGTGTCTTCCAGTGTTCCACCGGTGACTTGCATAGTCTCCGATGGATTCATGTCACTACTCGCTGTTACAGCAGCACAAGAGCTGGGTCTTCCTGTTGCAGTTTTCTTCACTCTCTCTGCCAGTGGCTTCATGGGCTTTGATTCGGGTCGTGTACTCAAGGAAAGTGGTCTGATACCCCTAAAAGGTATAAGCAAGAACTTGAAATAATTAATCATTAATTTTCTTAGTACTAAATGTGAAAATTTTCTACCCGTATGAAAATTATATAACTCATGATTAAAGCTATCTTATGATTTCTTTAATTTCTTATATGATTTTTTTTCAATATTGCAATATTGGAATTAGTTCAAATTTTGATACAAAGTTATATGTTTTGAGAATTGACTGGAAGGTGTTCCTATCTATTAATCAGCTAAAAGAGTGTATGCTAACGAACTAATTTTGTCGTAAATTTTAATAAAAATTTTGCTTGATTAAGGGTGCTTTTTTTGTTTGCAGATGAAAGTTTTCTAACAAATGGATATTTGGACCAAGCCATCGACTTCATTCCAGGAACGAAAAATATGCGTTTACGAGATCTTGCAACATTCATTCGCACAACAGATTGTGATAATCTCAGCTTTCGATTCATCGTGGAATCAATTAAGAGATCATTTGAAGCTCCTGCCGCCATTTTCCATACATTTGAAGCGTTAGAGCCAGAACTGCTGGATACTCTTCCAGCTATGTATGACTCTGTCCACTTCATCGGTCCTCTTGAATTACTTCTCAATCAAATAGAGGAAAATGGTTTGAGTTCAATTGGATATAGTCTATGGAAAGAAGAGCCAGAATGTCTGCACTGGCTTGATTCTAGAGAACCCAACTCGGTGCTCTACGTAAATTTTGGAAGCATAACAGTGTTTACAGAAGAACAACTCATTGAATTCGGAATGGGACTGGCTAAAAGCAACTACCCTTTTGTGTGGATAATAAGACCTGATATGGTAGCTGGTGATGCTGCAATATTGCCGCCAGAGTTTAGTGAAGAAACAAGAGAGAGGGGGTTCATAGCTAGTTGGTGTCCACAAGAGGAAGTCCTCAACCACCCTTCAGTCGGAGGTTTCCTAACACACTGCGGGTGGGGCTCAACTATTGAGAGCATTTCTGCAGGCGTGCCCATGCTTTGTTGGCCGTTCATCGGCGAGCAACCTACCAACTGTAGATTTGCTTGTGCCGAATGGGGAATTGGAATGGAGATTGACAATGATGTGAAGAGAGATGCTTTGACTAAGCTTATAATAGAGCTCATGGAAGGAGAGAAAGGGAAGGAAATGAAAAACAAAGTGATGGAGTGGAAAAGATTGGCAGAAGAGGCTGCTGGTCCCAAAGGTTCATCATCTTTGAATTTAGAGAAGCTCATAAATTACTTGCTTTTATGAGGAAAATACATGTTTAAGATGAAATGATTATTATCAAGAACAGTTGTATACTTGTCGTTGCTTTAGACTTAAATGCGCAGTGTGAATGTTGTTTTCTATTTATGTAACATCAAGAACAGATTTACACTTTTCGCTGCTTTAGACTTAACTGTGCAGTGTGAATGTTGTTTTCTATTTATGTAACATATTGCGTTTCTTTTAAGCCTAAAGTAAAGTACAACCTAGGAAAAAGGTAAGATTTTCTAGAGACGATGCAGAAATAACCAATGCCAAATTCTAAGAATGTCCGACTCTTGCTACTCTTATAAATAACATTCTTATGAATACCGGTACGTACCGTATTGGACTAAAACTGATACCGAAATTTAAATTATAATATCGGATGTAAATATCGGTCGGTACCGGTCAATACTGGTCGGTACTGGCCGATGTTGGCGGTATTCAAAATACCGGTCAAATATCGGCCGGTACCAGAAATTTTAAAAAATTGTGGGACTTTTTTGCAAAAATTTCAAAAATTTTTAAAATCTCCCTCCCTCCCTTCTACCTCTCTTTCCCCCTTTTTTTTCAAATTTTTTTAATTAGTTATTTTATTTATTTCAAATTTTATAATTATCGTGGATTTTAAAATTTTGTTTTTAAAAATAATAAT
>JAOTJB010345806.1:0-12159 GCA_027123815.1 Erythroxylum minutifolium
TATATTTATAATTTCAAACATAATCTAATTATGAAAGAAATTATTTAAAACTTTTTCTTGATTCAAATTATTGATTTGATAACAAAATTTAATTTAATAATTCAACTAATAATTCAACTCTTGAAAAATTAAATTAAATCCCAAAATCTTTCCTAAAACAATTTTCAAAATTTGCTAAAACATTTTTCAAATTTATTAGGAGTATCAATTAGTTTAATCTCTACTAAATTAATAAGATTAAAGATTTAAGGATTAAAAAACAAATAGAAGGGCAAGCGCCAGACAAAGTCAACATAACCTTGACTAGTGCATGTATTTCACGTGCCCGTTAACGTTGGCACTGTGATATGTGGGAAGATGATGGGCACGCGCCCATCCACTTTTCCACCAGAATCGTCCCTAAATGTGTTTTCTTCCCACGTTTATCAAACAAAACCACCCAACACCCACGTTTTTAAACCGGTGTCCAACAATTCTCAACTGTTGGATAGTGCTCCACGACCGTCCACACCAGTGAACCTTCATCTTCATGCCACGGAGCTTCTCACTGTCATCCTCTGTGCCGTTTGTGTCTATGGATTGGGGCCACGTTATGGGCGTTAACCCATCGTCTTCTCCAATGGATAGGTCGTAAGTCGATGAGCGATTAATGCCCATCAACTTCTTCAGTGGCGATGCCATCTATGGCGTCACCCTATTAAGTTGGCTTTGATGGGCAATTAACACCCATTGACTTCTCCATGCCACATATTCACAATCAAAAGAAAAAACGCAGGTAGCACAAAACGCAGGCAAAATATTAGAGTACAGAAACCCAACATAAGCATTATAACACAAGGCAATAGTCACAAGCAATATCTGGATTTCAGAAACCAATAGAAGCACAAAATCGCATATGCATCTAGCCAGAATATGCAAAACATAATTTAGGGTTTCTAAAACCACAGCAAAACGTTTTTGTTTAATCGTCTTGTTCGTTAATCAATAATCGCATAATCATAGGGATTCGGAAAACAATTTTAGGAATCAACATAAAGATCAATCAGGAAATAATTTCCAGAACTTTTAAACATGAGAGACTAGAAACAATTCCAGATAAACACATTCTTAAACACAGAATAAACATATGTGATTTTTAGATCAACCAAAAACAAGAACAGTCTTCGGATAAAGACAAACATCGAAGCAAAACATATCAATTTTTATCAAAATCAATAACAATCAAGCAATGAATCCAAGTAAAATAATTAAAGGAGGCTCCGATACAACTGTTGGAATCCAACTGTGATTGAATCATGGGCACAACAGAAATTTTTTTACGGATTCCGAACATATCCCGATAATTGTATAAACTTGAATAAAATATAAACGATTTAGAAATCATATCTTGTTCGCTATCCTGTTAAAAAATCGTTAAAACTTTTTCCGATTGATCAATCACGAGCTGTTCAAGTATCTAGCCTCTGATGATATCCACAAAGTAATTCTCAACTGCTTTGGGAGGAAAAAGAAAAAAGTGTTAGCTTCTAAAAGCTTTTCCCATATTTATAGAAAAAATCATACGAGTCTTCTATTAAAATTAAATCTCTTTAATTATAATTAAAATCTAATTCTAATTATAATTAATTTAATTTTAATAAAATCAAATATCTTATATTTGATCTCTAAATTTTCTTAAACTTTATAATTAAGTCCAACTTAATTAAATTGATTTTTTCTTTCACAAATTACTCTTTGATATGTGACCTATTAGGGTCCTAATAAATTGGAAATGATTATAAATTATAATTCTAATTCACAATTAAAATTAGATAAATTAAAACCTCTTTTAATTTATCTTTAATTCTCTAATTAAACAGTTTATAATCATAAATCATGATTGACTTCTAGCAATATGTCATGATTACCCAAATATTAGGAATATCATAGTGATTGGCTTAACCTGTCCATGCATGGCTATAATGTATAATTTAATCCTTTCATCATTCAATATTCTAATTGGGTAGAGTATGGATACATTGTCTACTCTTATCACCCAATCATGTTTATTCTTTGCTAATTCGTAATTGATTTATAATTAAAATTTGAAAACACCTTTTCAAATGTCAATTCACTCTGACAAGAGAATTCTATAAACCATTACTAATTAAGAACAGTAGAATATTCTCTCTAATTACTTTAGAGTGACGAATCTTATATTGACTTACTAAACTATCTACATATGGTTCATACTGTATCCAATTACTACCGACTGAATTATCTTAGGACGATTCATAAGTAGCACCAAAACACCGTAATTCCCATATTAGATACCTTGGTAATCTCAAGTCTAAGGATCAATTATACAAGCATCATTATGAGATAATCCACAGACACACAAGTAATGTTCCATTCAGGATTCTCATTGTCGGGTCAGTTCAGTGAACTTATTCTCTAATAAGTACCCACATGTTTGTTTAAGTGTCTCCACACTTTAATTTATGAGATCAATTACTTTCTTCATAAGAAAGAAACAAACATGTGCTAGTCTAACCATTTCATCAATACCCTGTCTTGATGAAACTACAACTAGGAAAATTTTAGGAATAATATAAAAAGTGCAATTCTAATCGCATAATTATAATCGCATTATAATTTCTAATTACATAATAATTATTCCATGGATTTTGTCTTTATGATTAATAATTAAATAATTAATAAATACAAAAAGATAAAAAATACCTTTTAATGAATAATAATAATGTCATACAAATAAATTTACAACCAAAATAAATTAGCTGCAAGGGCATAGACCAACAATCTCCCACTTGCAATAAAGCCAATTACCAATGTATCGAATACTGTAGCCATTCATATGTCTATCATGTCTCTTTTGAGACAGTGGCTTAGTAAGAGGATCTGCTAGATTCTCTTCAGTAGGAACTTGCTTTATTGTTATGTCTTTCTGCTCCACTATCTCCCTAATTAAGTGAAACTTCCTGAGTATATTTTTGGACCATTGATGAGGCTCGGATTCCTTTGCTTGCGCAATAGCACTGTTGTTGTTACAATACAATGTTATGGGCTCAACAATGCTAGGAACCACTCCAAGTTTAACGATGAACTTCTTGATCCAAACTTCTTCCTTTGTCACCTCTGACACTGAAATGTACTCTGCTTCAGTCGTTGCATCTGCAATGGTTGGTTGTTTGGAACTTTTCCAACTTACTGCACCACCATTCAGAATGAAGATATACCCTGATTGTGATCTACTATCATCGTGATCTGACTGGAAACTAGCATCTGAATATCCTTAAACTCTTAGTTCATCTCCTTTATAGACCGAGAAAACATCTTTAGTTCTTCTCAAGTACTTTAAGATGTTTTTAACAGCCATCCAGTGACCCTCACCAAGATTAGAATGAACCTGCTCGTTAAACATCTGGTCTAGTATATAGCATCGCATACATGATTGATCCAATTATCAAAGCATATGGAATACAGTCCATTTTATCTCTCTCCTCTTGCGTTTCTGGACACATACTCTATGAGAGAGAAATCTCATGCGATATGCGTAAGAATCCCCTCTTGGAATTCTCTATGCTAAACCTCTTTAGCACTTTATCTATATACGTGGATTGACATAATCCAAGCAACCTTTTTGATCTATCTCTCTAGATCTTTATTCTCAGAATATAGGCTACTTCTCCCATATCCTTCATAAATAATTTTTCTGACAACAAGATCTTTACAGACTATAGCATAGGTATGTCGTTTCCTATTAGTAATATTTCATCCATATATAATACCAAGAAAATGACTGCACTCCTACTAACCTTCTTATAAACACATGGTTTATCCATATTTTTTATAAAATCAAACTCTTTGATTGTCTTATCAAAACGGATGTTCCAACTCCGTTACACTTGCTTAAGTCCATAAATGGACCTTTACAACTTGCATACTTGATTAGGAAATCTTTTAGATTCAAAACCTTCAGGTTGTATCATATATACATCCTCCTGTAAATTTCCATTGAGAAATGCAGTTTTGACATCCATCTGCCAGATTTCATAATCATGATATGCTATTATGGCTAATAAGATCCTTATAGATTTTAGCATAACTACTGGCGAAAAAGCTTCATCAAAATCAACTGCTGGTTTTTATTTATAATCTTTAGCCACTAACTTTGTTTTGTACGTATATACACTACCATTCATGTCAGTTTTTCTCTTAAAAACCCACTTGCATCCAATAGGTACAATACCAGTAGGTGCATGAACCAAAGTCCATACTTGGTTACTGTACATGGATTCTATTTCAGATCTCATAGCTTCTTGCCATTTTAAAGAATCCATATCAGACATTGCTTCTTTAAAAGTAGTAGGCACATCATCTATGAGTGATACATTATCCTTTCCTTGCTCAATATATAGATCTAATCTAGTTAGAGGATGACGTATCCTACTAGTTCGTTGTGGACTACGTGTCTCTTGAACTATTGACTGTACATTATATGTATCAACTTGATGTTCTTGTTCCATTTCAATGTGAATCTGTGGCTTTTGAACTTCTCTAAGTTTAACCTCACTCCCACTACTTTCTTTAAGAAAAAATTCTCTTTCTTAGAATGTAGCATGTCTTGAGACCAACACCTTTTACTCAATAGGATGATAGAATTGATAACCAAAACTCTCTTTCAAATACCCCACAAATTTGCATTGATCTGATTTAGCTTGAAGCTTATCAAATGTAGCATGCTTCACATAAGTTTCACATCCCCAAATCTTTAAGTGTGATAATCTAGGTCTTTCACCAGTCCGTATCTCATATAGTGTCTTATTAACTGACTTAGATGGAGCTTTATTTAGAAGATATATTGCGGTTTCAATTGCATATCCCTAAAAGGATATAGGAAGGACTGCATGACTTATTATAGAACATACCATATCTAACAGTGTATGATTTCTCCTCTCAGAAACTCCATTATGTTGTGGAGTTACAGGAGGAGACCATTGTGAGAGAATCCCATTCTCTTTTAAGTAACCAAGAAACTCTTGGTCTAAGTATTCACCACCTCGATCTGATCTAAGTGTCTTAATACTTTTTCTAGTTTGTTTCTCTAACTCTAGTCTAAATTCTTTGAACTTTTCAAATGATTCAGAATTTTGTTTCATCAAGTACACATAACTATATCTAGAATGGTCATCTATGAACGTAATGAAATACGAGAATCCACCTCTAGCATTTATGGACATAGGCCCACATACATCTGAATGCATTAATTTTAGTAACTCACTAGAACATTGTCCCTTTCCTTTAAAGGGTTTTGTTCATCTTTCCCAATAAACAAGATTCACAAGTTTCATATGATTTATAATCAAAAGGATCCAAATATCCTTTTTTATGTAATTTTGTGATTCTAGCTTCATTGATATGACCTAACCTACGATGCCATAAATAAGATAAAGTTTGGTTACTTAATTTTCTTTTCTTACTATTTATGTTAAGAATTGGCCTTTCATGATCTAATTCATACAAACCATTTGTACGCAATCCAGCTCCATAATAAACATCATCTTTATAAAAAGAACAACTTTCATCCTTAATTATAAGGGCGAATCCATTCAAATCCAAATAAGAAATAAAAATGATGTTTCTTGTAATAACAGGAACATAATAACAATTATCAAATTCTAACATAAGGCTAGAAAGCGAAATTAAACTACAAGTTCCTATAGCTAAAGCAACAACTCTTGCTCTATTGCCAACTTACAGGTTTACTTCGCCTTTCCTTAATGATCTACTCCTTGTTAACATCTGCATGTTATTACATATATGAGAATCACAACCAGTATCTAATACCTAAGAATGTGCAACAGAAGTAGAAAATTTGATCTCAATCATAAACATACCTAAAGAGACAGCTTCCTTAATCTTCTTATCTTTCAGACTAGAAAGATAAGATGGGTTGTTCCTCTTCTAATGTCTGTTAACTTTGTAATGAAAACATGTGCCCTTATCATTGCTCTTCTTCTTGATACCTTCTTTGGCTTTTACTACATTAGTAGAAGCCTTCTGTTTCTTGTTGTCATTCTTCTTAAAGCCCTTTTTCTTGCTTTTAAAAGAACCGACAACAAATACAGAACTGGGTTCCTTCTTATGACACCCTTTTCTCAATCCTGAGCATATTTAACAGTTCGGGCAATGTCATGTCCTTCTAGTTCATGTTGAAGTTCATGACAAACTGTGAAAAGCTTGAACTCAGAGACTGCAGCACCAGATCAACGCTTAACTCGTGGTACATGACAAAACCTAATTGGGCTAATTTTTCAATATACCCAATCATCCTCAGCACATGAACGTTAACAGAAGACCCTTCTATCATCTTGCATTGAACCAGTGCCTTGGAGATTTGATATCTCTCTACCCTACTTTGTGCACCAAATAACTCCTTAAGATGCAGTATCATAGTAGGTGGATCCATGTTCTCATGCTGCCTTTGAAGTTCAGGAGACATACATGCTAACATCATACATGTAGCTTGTTCAACATCATAAATATAATGCTGATATTTCTCCCAATCTTCATCAGTCGCATCTGAACAAGGTTCTGATGGAGCAGAAGTATCAAGAACATACAACTTCTTCTCTTGCCTAAGAACTATTCTTAGGTTTCGTAGCCAGTCCGAAAAGTTAGGTCTAGTCAGCTTGTTAGCATCTATGATGCTCCTCAATGTCAGGGTGGTAGTCATCTTGAAATTCAATAACCGAAAAACATAAAAGGAACATATATTAATTTATATCCAAAAATCAAATAAAATAAAATAAGGACTTTAAAATTATTTCATTACTCCCACTATTTTATTCAAAATAATAGCCCTCACTATTATATCGAAAAATTATCAAATAATTTCCTAGTGAGATAGGATCCTATTTAAAATTAATTGATCTTGAATTTACTCAACAAACAAACTAAAATTAAATTAGGTAGAAAACAAATTTTTAATCACATCTCATGCGACTCCTAGAACCGTTAGGTGATAACTTTTTCCAAAAATATATCACATATATTATTTCTAACCTTGCCTCTAAATTTATATGATCATGAGTTTACTCATCCAAATCATACAATTTTAGTTAAGTAGGACTCATTAATTTAAGATAAAACATATTCGGGATAAAGTGACCTTGAGTTTACTCAACAAGCCAATCAATAAACAGAATTTTAATTTTATTCTTAAATAATGGAAGGCAACTATCATGCTCTTAATGTGTACTTAATAATTTATTGAGGGATTTAAAATTTCAAAAAATGCCTGGTCTCATCAAAATAATATAATCTCATTATATTTAAAATTTAAAACATAATCTAATCTTGAAAGAAATTATTTAAAACTTTTGCTTGATTCTAATTATTGATTTGATAATAAAATTTAATTTAATAATTCAACTCTTGAAAAATTAATTTAAATTCTAAAAACCTTTTCATAATAAAAATTCTTTTAAAAACAACTTTCAAAATTTTAGTAAAACACTTTACAATTTTATTAGGAATAGAAATTAAGTTAATCATTATAAAATTAATTGAAAAAACAATTTAGGGTTTAAAAAATAAACAATGAAAAAACAAAATTAAAGCAGAGCTTCGACACATTATGCAGGCGCATGTAGTACATGCATCCCACGGTTAATGAATGGGCATTGACTGGCACATGGAATCACGCCTTTGTTGATGACTTCTAGTTTCTAGAAAACCAACTCCATCTCTCCTAGAAACTCAACTTCCTCCCATGATGTCTACAACTGTTCCTCCCTCATGTGTTAAACCACAACCCATGTCTTTGTAAAGCCCCCAACCCTCTTCCCTCGTCGTCTACTTCATTCTCAACCATCGTCGCATTATGCTTCTCCATCGTGACTGCGCCTTCCATCGTTACCTTGGTTCATGTTCTATGGATATTACAGTGGCAACAATGGCCCTCAGCTGCTCACCATCGTAACTCTGACTGCGTCTCCACCAGTGGCGATGCCATGTGTTGCCATCTATGGGCATTGGATAGCATCACCATTCGATGGGCGATTAACACCCATTGACTTCACCAATGGTGACGCCATCTATGGCGTCATCTATTACATGGGTTTCTACAGATGGGTAATTATTGCCCATCTATATCCAATAAACAATTTCATAAACCCAGTAAACTCAATCTCCATATTCACAACCCAAAAATGCAATAAACGTAGGCAGTAAATAGCAGAAGGAAGTTAGGTTTTCAGAAGCAGATAATAAGGGACATGCATGAAAGCAGATTTTGTGGATCTTTTAACGATGAATACATAGAGAGAAGAACTGGATTTTAAAACCGCATAGTCTTGTTCATTTTTAGGGTTCCAAGATAAAGAGCAGAAAAAAATTCCTGAATTGAATTAAAAAATACAGACAAATGCAAACATATATGAATTGTCTTCTGGGTTTAGAATTTTCAGAACTCAAAACACAAAAGAGTGGAAATAATTTCCAATACACGTATGTTTAAACACAGAATAAACATATGCTATTTTCAAAACATTTAAAAATAAGAATAGTCTTCAGGTAAAGACAAAAACTGAAGGATAACATATTAGTTTTGTATCAAAATCAACAACAATCACGCAACGAATCCAAGTAAAACAATTAAAGGAGGCTATAATACCGCTATTGGAATCCAACTGTGATCAAACCAAGGATGTAGAGGAAAATAAAAATTTTACACATTCCGAGTAGATCCTGATAATTGAATAAACTTGAATAAATCATAAAACGATTTAAAAATCATACCTTGTTCACTTTCAATTGAAAAATCAATGGAACTTTTTCCAATTGATCAATCACAAGTTGTTCAAGTGTCTAGCCTTTAATGGTACACAGAGTAATTCTCAAACTACTTTGAGATGAAGAAGACAAAAAGTGTTAGCTTTTAAAAGGCTTTTTCCTTTAAATAGAAAAATCATAAGTCTTTTATTAAAATTAAATCTCTTTAATTATAATTATAATTAAAATCAAATTCTAATTCTAATTCTATTTAATTTAATTTTAATAAAATCAAATATCTCATCTTTGATCCCCAAAGTTTCTCAAACTTTATAATTAAGTCCAACTTAGTTAAATTGATTTTCTTTCACAAATTTCTCTTTGATGTGTGACCCATTAGGTTCCTTATAAATTGGAAATGATTATAATTATAATTCTAATTGACAATTAGAATTAGATAAACTAAAACTTCTTTTAATTTATCTTTAATTCTTTAATTAAATAATTCATAATCATAAATCATGATTGACGTCTAGCAACATGTCATGATAACCCAAATATTAGGAATGTCAAAGTAATTGACTTAACCTGTCCATGCATGGTTATGAAGTACAATTTAATCCTGTTGTCATTCAATATTCTAATTGGACAGAGTATGTATACAATGTCTACTCTTATCATCCAATCGTGTTCATTCTTGCTAATTAGTAATTGATTTATAATTGAAATTTAAAAACAACTTTTTCAAATGTCAATTCACTCTGGCTAGAGAATTCCATAAATCATTACTAATCAAGAACAGTATAATATTCTCTCTAATTACTTTAGAGTGACGAATCATATATTAACTTATTCAACTATTTACATATGGTTCATATTGTATCTAATTACTACCGATTGAATTATCCTAGGACGATTCATAAGTAGCATCAAAACACAGTAATTCTCATACTAGATACCATGGTAATCTCAAGTCTGAGGATCAATTATACAACCATCATTATGAGATAATCCATAGACATATAAGTAATATTCCATCGAGAATTCTCATAATCGGGTGAGTTTAGTGACTTATTCTCTAATAATCACCCACACATTAGTTTAAGTATCTCTATACTTTAATTTATGAGATCAATTACTTTCTTGATAAGAAAGAAACATAACGTGTGCTAGTTTTACCATTAGAACAATATCCGGTCTTGATGAAACTACAATTAGGAACATTTAGGAATAACACATAAGTGTAAATTGAATCTCATAATTATGATCTCATCATAATTGCAATTACACAGTAATTATTCTAAGGATTTTATCTTTAGTATTAAAATATAAAATATTAATTAAATTAATACATAAAGATAAATAAAGCCTTTTTCATTAATTCAAAATAATGTCATACATTAATTTGCATCCAATTGATTGGCTGCAAGGGCATTAAAGTCAATCCCCTATGAATCTAAAACCATATCCATCCATATGTCGATCATATCTCTTTTGAGACAATGGCTTAGTAAGAGGATCTGCTAGATTCTCTTCAGTGGAAACTCGCTCCAATGCTATATCTTTCTGCTCCACTATCTCCCTGATCAAGTGAAACTTCCTGAATACATGTTTGAACCATTGATGAGACCTAGGTTTCTTTGCTTGCGCAATAGCACCGTTGTTGTCACAATACAATACTATGGGCTCAATAATGCTAAGAACCACTCCAAGTTCAGTGATAAACTTCTTGATCTAAACTGCTTCCTTTGCCACCTCTGACACTGAAATGTACTCTTCTTCAATCATTGAATCTATGATGGTTGGTTGTTTGGAACTCTTCCAGCTTACTGCACCACCATTTAGAATGAATATGTACCCTGACTGTGATCTACTATTATCGTGATCTGACTGGAAACTAGCATCTGAATATCCTTAAACTCTCGGTTCATCTCCTCCATCGACCAAAAAAACATCTTTAGTTCTTCTTAAGTACTTTAAGATATTTTTCACAACCGTCTAGTGACCTCACCAGGGTTAGATTAAAACCTATTATTATGCTCAAAGCATAAGAAACATCTAGTCTAGTACATAGCATCGCATACATGATTGATCCAATCACCGAAGCATATGGAATACAATCCATTTTATCTCTCTCCTTTTGTGTCTTTGGACATATACTCTGTGAGAGAGAAATCTCATGCGATATGAGTAAGAATTCCCTCTTGGAATTCTCCATGCTAAACCTCTTTATCATTTTATCTATGTACATGGATTGGGACAATCCAAGCAATCTTTTTGATCTATCTCTAAAGATCTTTATTCCCAGAATATAAGATGCTTCTCCCATATCCTTCATAGAGAAGTTCTTAGATAACCAGATCTTTACAGATTGTAGCATAGGTATGTCGTTTCCACTAAGCAATATGTCATCCACATATAATACCAAGAAAATGACTGCATTCCCACTAACCTTCTTATAGACACATGGTTCATCTACATTTTTTATAAAATCAAACTCTTTGATTGTCTCATCAAAATGGATGTTCCAACTATGTGATGCTTGCTTAAGTCCATAAATGGACCTTTGCAACTTGGATACTTGATTAGGAAATCTCTTGGATTTAAAACCTTCAGGTTGTATCATATATACATCCTCCTGTAAATTCCCGTTGAGAAATGTATTTTTAACATCCATCTGTCAGATTTCATAATCATGATATGCTGCTATGGATAACAAGAGCCTGATAGATTTTAGCATAGCTATTGGCGAAAAGGTTTCATCAAGATCAACTCATTCTTTTTGTTTGTAACCTTTAGCCACTAACCTTGCTTTGTACGTATGTACATTACCATCCATATCAGTTTTTCTTTTAAAAACCTACTTACATACAATAGGTGCCATACCAGTAGATGCATCAACCAAAGCCTATACTTGGTTAGTGTACATTGATTTCATTTCAGATCTCATAGCTTCTTGCCATTTTAAAGAATCAAAATCAGACATTGCTTCTTTAAAAGTAGTAAACTCATGATGTATGAGTGATAAATTGCCCTTTCCCTACTCAATATGTAGATCTAATCTAGTGAGAGGGCGACGTATCCTACTAGTTCGTCGCAGACTATATGTCTCTTGAACTCGCAATTGGACATCAGGTTCATGTTCTATTTAGATGTGAATTTGTGGCTCTTGAACTTCTCTAAGTTCAATCTCACTCTTACTACTTTCTTTGAGAATAAATTATCTTTCTAAGAATGTAGCATGTCTTGAGACAAACACCTTTTGCTCAATAGGATGATAGAATTGATAACTGAAACTCTCTTTCGAATATCCCACAAATTTGCATTTATCTGATTTAGCTTGAAGCTTATCAGATATAGCACGCTTCACATAAGCTTCACATC
>JAOTJB010345814.1:0-12159 GCA_027123815.1 Erythroxylum minutifolium
ACAACTTGAAACTTCAAGGTTCTTGATATCAACAATATTAAGCTTCATCTGTGAACAACACGTATAAGTTAACTTACTCTTTAAATAAATAAAATAAATTTGTAGATAATAAAAAAATTAAAAAATTATTAAAACTTTGTCCAAAGCTTTCTAGAGTAAGTTGTCTTCCTTCAACTGCCTGGCATGCTGAAGGTAAGATAATTCATTCTTGACAATGACTCCTAACTCACTGAATAATTTTATTGATTGGATCTTGTCAATAAGACGACGCTGCATAGGGTTAATATGCATAGACAACTTATTGTTCATTGTAACATTCATGCATTGCAACTCAGAACCTTTAGTGATACCTCTACCTCTTTTTCTTATGTTGGTATTGGAACCTGAAACAAAAGAATAATGATAAGAGAAAACACATTAAACATGTTGTTAAGTTGTCATTTTTGTGATAATTTTGGGGATAAATCTCTTTAATGTGTTGAAGTTATTGTTCAAAATTAATGGAATTATTTCTTAATTGTTCTTAGACGATTTTCAACACATGAAAGATGAAATCGGATTTAAAAAGATGTAAGGAAACTAAAGACAATTCGAATTTCCAGCTGGCAGAAAAATAGTTGACTAAATGTGGGCACGTACAAGGGAAAAACCTATCTGTAGAATCTGATTTCAAATCAGATTTGATTCATCCAAAATCTTTATGATTTTGAAATTTAAATGTTCCCTTATGGATGGGGATTTACGACCTGAAGATCTGGGAGATATATCTGCCGAAGATTACTATAGGATGGAGGAGAGAGAGGATCAGAAATTAATAAAAGACATGTACTGTTCACGCGAAATCACTGTTCATGCATAGAATAGGCTGGGTTTTCTGGTTTTTACGTTACTTTTCTGCAGATAGTTTCTTGACAGATTTTTTTATTTTAGGTTAGAATTTCTTATTTTTCATAAAGGACCAGGAATGGAGACTTTATTTTTTGTTATTATTCTATTTGCTTTTGCTTTTGTTATGAATAGCTAAACTTTTCTTCTTGGTTGAAGGGAACCTCATTATCATCTGGTATGGTGAGATTCTAAATAAAAGTTTCTTCCATCGATGAATATTAAGTGTCTTTCAATTTGTTTTCATGATTGAATTGATTGATTTCTAGGGTGTGCAACTAGGAATTGATTTATTTAATTTATAGTTAGATTAGTAGGATATGACGTTCAGTCTTGCTAATCACAAGTAGCAATTAGGATTGCCATCATTATGTTAGAGTTGGAAATTCTAAGAAGATGCTTAACTAGATTAAATGCATGTCGTATATGTGTTGTCCTATTAATTGGTTTTTTAGTTCTTAAAGTTATCAATCAATTAAACTTAAGACACTATCTAAGTTGTGGACTAATAAGAATATTTAGAATATATGTTTCTATTCATTTAATCTTAAGAGAAAACAAACCCCAATGAATTTTTGTTAGGACTGAGTTTTATATCGAGGATCCATATCAGTTTGATAATGTCGGTGGCCCAAAATCAAGGTTTGTTCACTGAATTTTTAGATTTGGATATTTTTGTTATTTTTCATTTTCAGCCGATCTTAATTTCTTTTAATTTACGTTAAATTAAACTCCCATTTTGTTTTTAACTCGTTTAACATTTCCCATTAAATTTTCTCGTGGGAACGATCTCAACTCTTCACTAACTACATTTTTATTGCTGGAGTTGGTATTAATTTAGTTGCAGGCGACAGTATCACATGTAAATATATATTTGAGCATAACTCTAATTATAGGTGGTTAGCAATAACAGACCTAAAGATCCCTCAGCACTAGTTGAGGTAGATAGAGGTTATTGCTGACTAGCTTTATCGGTGGATGAAATTGGTGGTTGTTGTTTGATAGTGTCAGATTTATTTAGTTTTTGTAGGGGAGGAACATCTTCGGTAATTGCCACCATCTTTCCCTTGTTTCTTCCAGGGGCTATTATATTGAATATCTATAAATGAAATATCAACATTACGTATAATCAAACATTAACATTCCATATTAATATTAGTCAAATATTAACATTTCACAAAAATATAAGTTATACATGAACATTATGTAAAAAACACAAGTCAAACTTGAACATTCCGTATAAACACAACTTAAACACTAACGTTTCGTTGAAACATAACTGAAACACACACCAACATTTCGCATGACAAAACTGAACGAGATACCAATATTTCATATAACATAACTCAAACGCCAAAATTCCACAATAACATAACTTAAACACACACCAACATTCTACATAAATACCAAACAACATCCCGCATAACATAACTCAACAACATGACTCCATAAAAACATAACTCAAACAAAAATCAACAGTCTGTATAATATAAAACATACACTAACATTTTGCATAATATAAATTAAACACCAACATTCCCCATACATAAGGCAAACATCAACAATCCACATAAACATAAGTAAAACACCAATATTCCACATAAACATAAGTAAAACATCAATAATATACATTAACATAACTGAGATATCAACAATATAGATTATCATAACTAAAACATCAACATAACATTTCAAAGAATATAAACAATTTATTTACCTTTAATCATCGTCATCAAGATTTTGAAAATTATTATTATTAATTACATTATCACTGGACTCTTCACCACTAATATTTGGTCAAAGTATCATCATTGTCATTTAATTAATCTTGAGTATAGTCTTCATTTGTTCGTATGATAAGATTAGCTTAGACTTTATCTAGTTGTACTATATTAGGACCAACATCTCTCCTATGGAATAATGATATATATGAATATTCTATTTGAATGGCTTCATTTTTGAACTTCAATTCAATTTCTTGATATACTTCATCTTCATCCTCTATGAATTAACCATTATCCCTTCCACAAAAATCGAAGACATTTCGATGATGAAACTTTTGAACAACCTTCCAATTGCTATCCAATATAGTATCATTGAGGTAGAAAACTTGCTTTACTTGACTTGTAAGGACAAAAGGGTCATTATCATACCATGTCTTACTAACATTAATGGTAGTAATATTCGGGTTCACTTTCATATTAGTAAGATTAAATCATTTGTAGTTAAATAGAACAACCTTCTTATCATTGATGTAGTACAACTCTATTATTTCATAAATGACATCGTAGAAGTTAACAAAATCGTCATCATGACATCCATCAACAATAAGCCTATAATTTTGGCGTCTAAGTCGACTGTCTCGATCTTGTATGTGAAATCTCACCCTATTAACAATGCAACTTGTATGTTTTTTCCCATAAATATGAGGCACACATGCCAAACTATACAATGCTTTGTCACCTCTTGCACATTACGATTATTTAACCATATCATCTATATGGCAAAATGAAATTAGAAGTTAATCTAATATACAAATTGTCATAAGTTTATAATATGTAATCAATAGTTACTTGCTCGATTTCTAAACCATGATACAAACTTAAGCTTATGTCTTTCTTTAAAATTAATAATCCTTTTGATGCGAATGGACTCTTTATGCTCTCTATTTAAAAAAGAAAAAACGATAAAGTAATAAGATTCAATCAATAAATTCTAATATGATTGTTTGAATTAAAATTAATATACATACTATATATCGACTTTCTTGCAGTTGTTCAAAATATATAAATGGGCGATTTCAATTTTGTAAGGCCCCAACATATACCCTAGAAGTATTATAACATGTCTAGGGTGTATTAAAAAGTGAACATAATGAATTAAGTGCATCTAAGTATAGTAAGAGATATAATGGTACTTAATGTGAAAGACATGGGTAATTTGTTCGTTTTGACACGGATATTTAAGATAGGAATTTTTGATATGTTTGCATGGGTTTATAAAAATGATGTGAGGGGAATTGGTAGAAGAAGTATCCTATTTTCTTATGGAATGTTGTTGCTTAAAGTTGATGTGTTTTTACGTTGCTCCTACTTATTAAGACCAAAGTTAGTTGATTTGGGAAGTGTACCTAGCTGGATGAATAGGTTTCACTGAACAGACTTCTATAATTTGGGCATATCTTAGCCTATAGACCTACAAATTGGATAACTCCAATTAGAGATTAAACTAAAGACATAACTCCAAAAATTTTATGTAGGACTGAAATTGGATTCTACCTTTAAAATTCTTGAATTCTGGTTTGAAGTTGAGTTTTGGCTATTGTCCTTGTTTTCGAACAACCTATAATTTTTTAGTAGAACTCCAGACATGATTAACTAAATTGCATGAAATTTATGCATTACAAACTTAAGACATAGGGGAATGAAATTAATTGATAATATTATAGGCTAATGTGGGAATTAAAGGAAGAAGAAGGACCAATATGTGATTTCTCTAAAGTTAACACATGGACCAATTGGAGTAAAGCATATGCGACCAATAAGATTAAAGCTTATGTATGTCCAATAGAATTGTCACACATGGTCCAATAGAATTGTAACACATGGTCCAATAGAATTGTAACAGATGGTCTAATAGGATTGTAACATTGTCCAATAAGATTGTAACACTTGGTCCAATGGGATTGAAACATGTGTCTAATACTAGAAAATTCATGAAAGGGCATATAAAGAGGGGAGATGGATGACACTTTGAGGTTGTTAACTTCAAATTTTTCTCCTCTCCGTTTTACCTTCTTCATCTCATCATTTTTCATTTGGTGATTCAAGTAAAGACAAAGAGGAAGGGAAGGAAAGGCATTAGAAGAACTACTTTGCCAATTTTAAAGTTTGGGACTACACTTAGTCTAATTTCTTTTTGTGTGTATGTCTGAACGGATAAAAAGTCTAATTTCTTTTTGTTTGTATGTCTGAACGGATAAAAAGATTCATTTAGGTGTGGAATGGTTGTTGGGATTATTCTTTGGTGTTATTTTGGTATTATCTTGCATAGAATTGGTTGAATATGACAAGTGTGTATCATGTAGTAGAATTCTATCTAGTGCTTGTTGAACTAGTTATATTTTTTAGGCCATAACTCATTCTACAAACCTGTAAATTGGTTGATTTCAGTTGCATATGAAACCTAAGACATAGAAATAAAAAACTCTAGAGGAGGCTCTGACTTAATTATGACTTTATGACATTGGAAATTGGTATCAAAAATGGTAACCTGATGCTACTTTTGTTTTGGAGCAGCTTATGATATTTGATCTACATCTCATGATTGGGAAGTTCAAATGGTCTAATTGTTAGTTCTATGAAAACTAGAGACATAGGAGAACAAATGTGGAGAAGGCCTCAAATCCTAATTTGAACGTTTTCTATATTGATATTAAGGAACAACTGGAGTTCATCATGTGATTTTCTTCTAGACTAATTATTTGTCTACGTTTAGACCATCGTAGGCTTAGCCCAACTTGCACTATTTTGAGTTTTTTTCATTTTCAATTTTTACCGAATCTTGTCCGAACCTTTTTGAATATGTATGAAACTTTTCAAATACCTAGAAATAAAAGAAATAGGACTTATCATATGTTAATTGGGTAATTGAACATTGGAATTTAAGATTGAACACAATGCATTCCAAAGAAAACTTACATGAACATAAATGATTTGTATGCATATTTATTGCTCATATATGTATAGGATGATTATACAAGTGTGATTTGGACACCTTTCTAATGTTGGTAACTTACAATTTCCATGTATGAACACATATACATATTTTATTACTTGAAATGTATATCATATGACTTATTAATATATGAATTGTGAAATTAGAAAATGGTTAAAGGAAAATGTTATAGTGCTTGCTCTATTGTCTTGGTGGTGGATAGATAGGCTTACCTATACGGATACAACACAACTGCTACAGTTTGACACTAATGGTGTCTTCATTTTTAGACTATAATGTCTCCACAGTTTGAAGCCTTCAGGTATCCACAACTTTTGCTATTCACACCTACGGAAATGTGCAAGCCTAACATAAAGTAAAGTAAATGGTTATAAATAAGAAATACACTACGACATCATAAATAATCGATATTGCTGAGCATTTGTATTTGTATTGATAATTTGTATCAATGAGGATTGAATATCAATATTTGGCTTATAAATATGCATTTTCAGTATATGGATAATATGTTGAAGCGTATTTGTATTAATTATTTTTCATTCGATTCACCCTCTCAGTCTATTACCGAATTATACAATCACAGAAATCAATCACAATAATTCCAATAAACAAAAAACAATCAAATTTTATTAAATCAAAGATAAAAAACCTGAAGGTAAGTATGAACATCTCAACATTCACAATCCTATCATCAAGCTGCTATTTCCAATTCTTTATAATAATAAAAATGGAAAATAATAGGAAATACGATTCTAAACGAAGACGGGAGGTAGCAACATTGGAAACTTCTGATCCGAAAAGTACGTCAATATCAACTTCTTCTCCACTTCTCTCTTCCTTTTTCTCTTTCTCAATCTCTCAAAAAATCTCTCTAGGGTTTCTCACTAAAAGTGGCTGATGTGAAAGCTCCCTTGTTTCTGTTCTTGTTGTTCTATTTATGTTCTTTTGTGTTTAAGTTTGAACTAGAGTTTTTTCAGGTCCGAAAGGTTAAAAATCCCTCAAAATGTGAAGTTTAGAAGTAGCTACGCATCTGTCCGACGTAGGCCACGGTCGTGGCCTATGTTAGGCCTTTCTGTCATTATCGTGGGCCATGCAATTAGCCCCAATTTGCTCCGAAAGTCCTCTGTTCTTCGATCTGTATCCTGAAACACTACCAAACATATCAAGGTACCTTAAAAATATCATATTTAAGCTCAAAGGGTTGTTCTAACCCATAGACAAACTATTGGATGTCCTATAAATTTAACTCAAAAACCATTGGCACTTTCTGAAACCCTTCTTCACGAATTCAATTTCCACTCAAATTTTTTCTCATTTTGGATTACTTATCTTATGAATTATGTAATAATATTTGCATTGGACTTGTATATTCTTTTCCTAGAAAGAACAAAACTACTAGCTTGAAATGTTGGACGGATATATATGAAAGAAAATACAATGGGAAGATTAAAAAAAAAATTAGAGGGTGCTAGCCTTTGGTTTTATTTTACGAAAGAACCATAGTAGATGCAGCTATCACAAGTGAATAAACTTGAAACCAAATTTGTTTTTCAATACTGTTTATTACCTTTTATATACCAAATTATGTGCTTTGAAAGATCTTTGTATCATCTATTTTACAGTTTAGGTTGTTGTCTTATTTTAAAATTTTACTTTAATCATTCACTAGACGCTTTAATATAATCCAAATACGTTTTTAAAAACAAAATGAATAAAAAGAAGAATTCATTTAAAAATATGTTCATGCTCATTTAAAGACTTTCTACCGTATTTAAATTATAGTTAAAATTAAAAAAGATCCATTTAATCTTTTAACTTTATTAAAATTTTGTTTAGCAATTGAAATTTTATTTTTAACAAATAATCTAATTAATCATAATTAGATAACACTCTTAATGAGCAACATGCCTTTCATCGTAATAAAAAAATCAATGATATATAAAAAGTAATTTATAAAATTAAATTGATAAAAATTTTAGATGTTAAATCTTTTATTAAAAGTTGAAGCTTTACGTAGTTTTATAAAAGAGTCTACTTCGCCGTGGACATGTCACCACTATCAAATGCCAGTAATTTTCAACCAAAGACAAAATCGAGTAAATACTAAAAAAGTCGACTCCCATAATCCCATTACCTAATATTGGCGTCAGCTCCAGCTCCAGCTCCAGCTCCAGCTCCAGCTCTTACAATGGGTTATCGTAATACTTAAAATTGCCCTCCTTACCAACCCTTTGGGACCCGCCATTCACGAATCACTATATCGATCTTCTTCGTGGCGGGTCCCAACAACAACCCACCAAACTTCATCCTGTTAGGGGACACCATCTTGTCAGAGTTGGTGATCAGTTGAATTTGCATTAGGGCAAGGCCACGTCCCCATCTCACCAACCTCCCACCACTTGCTGTTCTCACTACTCACCCTTTTATTGTATGAGAACTATTTTGTACTTAACTTTCCCCCTTCTATTTTCTTAATTAGTAAAAGAAAATAGGTCTCCTACGTTATAATAGAATTGGCCTTGTTCTTGTAATTATCGACATGTAATTCTGAAAATTAAAGCTGATGTAATTAGGTAAGTGGAGATGAAGAAATTGACAAAAAGGGGCTGAGTTTTAATAATTTCGATTAGTTAAGAAGGCTATAAGACTTAAGGTTATTCCTTAGGTTACTCTTATGGTACTTGTCCCTTTCATGTTAAAAAGACACCAAATAAATGGGCTGGCTTAGTTTGTTCTAAGGGAGTGTTTTTGTTCATTTATTATTTTATATTAACAGTGCCTTCATATATATAAACAAAGTTATTGAAACCATCTAAGTGGAGGCATTATAAAATACTAAATGAATATTTTTAAAGCAAACATATAAATATATGCAACTAAAAGGAGAGGTTATTATAGAAAAAAGAAGATCGTTTTCAATTATATATAAAACAAAACTCTTTGTCATCCTTAATTTGCTATAGTCAATAGTGGTGGTCTAGTTTTACCAACAAAATTAAAGAGAAAAAAAACACAGGTGGGGCCTAAAATAATAACACAAATCGACTACGAATCTGTTGACCAAAAATGTAAGTGCAGAATTATTTGATTTGGTCAACTTCGAGGATAGCACTTCACTTCCCAGGTTGAAACTGACAGTTAGCTTTTTATTTGCAGTTTATAAAATGATAATTAGGAGATTTTATTTATTACAACACCACCGAATAACATGATGAAGTACTTGTTTATTAAGTATTATCAGAAACCTAATCGTTTAATATGATACTCATTTGAAGTTATTTGCACGCGGAATCTAGTATATATATAGCTCCCTATTAAATCAAACGATTGCAACTTATTTCTTCTTAATTTAATCCGGTTGTACATAAACTTATAATGCTTTATATTAGTTTATATAATTTAAGGTGAAAATATGAATATTCTTTGCAATTTAAATATTCTAAAATTTTAAAATTATTGACATACTTTGTAGTAGTTTTTATCTAAAAAATAATAGTGAGATATACGTGAAATGAATATTATAAATTCAACTTGAGCTAATTAAAATCAATTTAAACTAATAATTTAAAGCAATTAAATTAAATTATTAATTTGAGTTGAATTTAAAAAATAATTAAGTCTCTGACTTAACAATATTTAATTGATTTATGTATGATATTCTTATGATGTGTATTTTATTTTTTATTTTTGAAATTTTTTAAATTAATGAGAATTCTATTTCTTTTATCCTATAATTTATTCCTTCTTAAAAACCAATGTACAGTTTAATTATTATATTTAGATTATTGAATACAAAGGTTTTTGGAGGCCTTCATGACCATCGCAGGACGATGCTTACTTAACAAGTGCTAGACATTCACATTAATAAAATAACGATTGTGATTCATTTAGACAAGGATAGTCATGTTATATATATATGCCTTAATACCCGAAACTAAAAATGAATAACATTCAAATAGTATAATCAACCATAAACTAAAAATGGATAACATTCAAATAGTATAATCATCTCCTTATATATTAATTTGTGAATGATTACATTGTCACGGGAGATTACTTGCGAATAAAACTTGATTTAACAATCGAGTCTATTAATTCGTTAAAAGTATATTTTATTTAAAACAAGAAGTGAGGATGAATTTTACTAAAAAAATGAAATTAAGTTTAAGTTTAAGTTTAAGCTTCTCGAAAATATGAGGAGAAATAAAACTTTTAACAACATTTCATTTTTTCTAAATAAACGTAACGGAACATTGTAACTCTATTTGATAATAACAATATTCATTGTCACTATTGGTAGTCAAGCAAATTTGTCGCAAACAGGCCAACAATATTATTTGCTTGGTTCTTTCTATACCTTATGTTGGTTGGCAAAATATGTTAATATGAATTGTTCTAAAACACAACATATATGATATATACACGTCCTGAATTGATAACCCTGTCTTTCTGCTACTTAATTATGGCATCAATTCCTCGTGGTACAAAAGAAAAATAACTCAATCAATTAAATTTTGAAATTTTCAGTTTTAGATATCAAACACTATAGGTAAAGGAAAGAGATTACTTTCTTGTTCTTTAGGCGATCCAAATAATTAAAAAGCAAGTTTAAACATTTCTTAATTCTCTATGCAGGAGAATAGTCCTGATGATACTATATTTCGCCTCATACTTTTTAAGTCCTTTAAGTTATATATTGCTTCGAATACTATGTTCAATTTTTCATAATTTTTATTTGTAAAAAAGCAATTCATATATAAAAAAATTTATATGTTCACTCAAAACTTTAAGATATTAATTTATATACCTAGTATTTGTTTATAAATAGTCTTCAACCTTTGTTGTTTGCCTATGTGAACAAAGTTGAATTGGCTTTTTCCTCTATACAACTCTTGATTAAGTTATTGGTTTTTCCTCTTACTACACCTTTTTCTCTCTCGTCTCTCTAGAATTATTACTCTTCTACCCTTTTTTAATTCGCTTCTTTGAACACAAACTAGTTTCCCGCCCTGGTTTGAGTATCTCACGCTCTCTGAATATATCCTTTTTTGAAGCTCTTTTCCCACCGACTAGGCTATGCTAGGGCCTTGGAGAGTTTGGACGCCGAAGAGTTCCCGCCGCTCTCTCGTGAGATTGTCAACTAAAAATCCTAAAGGGAAGACAAAACTCATCCTAAAGAAGTAACCAATAAAAGGTCATCTGAACAGGTAGTGGTACCTACCAGTGCCTGAAAAAAGAAACCATTTACCTATCATAACAAAGGAGTCTTAAAACATTATCAAGATGTCTCAAGGGATGGAGTAATTTGCCCTCTGAAGGAGATTCTGGATGCGGGAATGCAGAAGTGGTTGATAACACTGATTGACTTTTTCTAGAATAAGAGGCCATCATTTCCAATGGTGAACGCTTGAGTGAAACCCAAATGGAATAATAAGGGACTAGAATGGGTGTTGCTTCAGGAAGATGGAACTTTTCTATTTAAATTTGTGCAGGAAAATGCAGTGCAAGAAATCTCAGAGCAAGGGTCGTGGCATAGGAGATTAATTGTTATTTCTGCAATGTTGGAGGCCAGGCTTTGAAATGTGTAGAGAAGTTATCGAAAATATTCCACTGTAGGTTCACTTCCATAACGTGCCGATGGAATTATGGACAATAAAGGGGTTAAGCTATGTTGCCAGCTATTTAGGTAAACTAGTTGGCATGGACTCTCAGACCGTGCAAATGGAATGGGTAGGATATGTAAAAGTTTGGAATATTACATGATAACTTGTCTGTACTGAGCTTGGGGGAGAATGGGGAGTTGGTCAAGAAGATGATACCACTATCCTACCCCTAAAAACCCAATGCTAGTAAAAAGTGGCAACCAATAGGGCATGTCTTCCATACAGGCTAATATGAGGAACTTGTAGAACTAGAAGAATCTGAACAGAGAGAAGGTGGGCCAAATGAGCAAAATGAACAACCTATGGACAATTGTGGAGAGAAACCTGATGGTTGTCATCGTGGTACTGGATAACCTTTGAGCCAGGGACAAGTGAGATGCTCAAAGGAGGGCCAACACAATACTAGATCTATCACTTATAATGAGGAGCAGATTTCTATTATGGCAGTGATGCCCCTGAGCTAATGGTACAAATGGAAGATGGACAACAACTCAAAGGGGAGGCGATCCAAACTGATAATGCAGCTACAGTCTCTGATCCATATTGTTCTATTGACAAGGAGATTCCATCTGATTTAGAATCATCGAGACCACTTACAATTCAAATTTCTACTGCTAGGTAGAGTGTGACAAGGAAAAGAGGTAAGAAAAAACATAAAGTGGGTGATATCCCCATAGTGTCTTTTCTCATATGGAATACGTGGGGTCTTAACGATCCCCAAGAAAGGGCTCTAACTAATGAGCTTATTAAGAAAAAGAAGCCTGTACTGGTAGGTTTGATTGAGACCAGAATCAGAGATCTGGATCTTATAAATAACCACAAAGTTTTGGGTGCTTAATGGAAGGATATATCCAATCATCATTCTCATATCAAC
>JAOTJB010345825.1:0-12158 GCA_027123815.1 Erythroxylum minutifolium
GTATAATGTCATTTAAACACTTTGATATGATAATTCAACCATTTCAATTATTGCAAGTGAAAACTTACATATTTCTCAAACCATCGAGAAAAGTGTCTTTCAACTTCTTTATTGACATCATCTTGTGTTGTTTTAGGTATTAGCTCACGTAACCCTTCCTTGTATAATCTAAAAGAATTATCATGTATTTTAGTTGTGAACAACACTAACTTCGAAAACTCAAATAATCAATTTCAAAATTATCTTAAATTTACTACTCGAAATGTTGAACTTTTTGACAATTCAATAAAATACAACCATGGACAGCCTCTATTTCTTCTTCTGTTAACATTCTTCTTATTGAACATCCATATGTTCATCTAGCATATGTGAAAATGGATAAGTTACCATTAACATCACATGTTTCTCCCTTGTCATCATTACAAGGAACTTTTCTTTCTCTTGTGTGCACATGCGATTCAAAATAATGTGAACAAAATGTACTTGCTTTAAGTATTATATATCGAACCTTCAACTTTTAACTTTGTTTTTAACATTTTTCTTCAAGTGATGCAAATACCAACATTACAAATAAGTGTGTTAGTCTTGCAGTGCGTTTTTGAATTTGCTTTCATACTGCGTAAATAGTTTTCTACACTTTACTTACAAAATTCCCTAGAAAGCTGGCTCGTTCGAACCTCTATGCTGTGAATAGAAAAGGCATAATCTTCCATTACTTGCTTAAACTTCTCTTCCAATCTCTTTTCGGCCTTTTCCATGTTCATAAGCTTATCCATGATTTGATCTAATTTAGAGTCCCATGAATTGGATTCATTTGGTTAAAATCCTAATAGGTCTTAATTTTCCAAGTGAGTCCTTACATTATTAGGCCAACAGAAATCTGGGTGGTTCTACCACCCCGGATTGTATATGTTTCAATAGGGATGATGATTTCCCCAAATGAATTATGCCTCACTAAAGTTCGCAAGAGCCCTTTGCTCCTTATAGTGTATGTCCTCCATCATCGCTCTTTCCATCTCTTCTCAGCATTTAATTTCTAGGATTCCTCATTGTTGCCTTGTGATATCCGAATTGATGTGTCGTCTACCTTGAGCCCAAACTTCTTTCTTTTTTTCTAATCCTTAGAATAAAAGAATTAGGCTAATTCTACACCTCCTCTGCAACGACACCAAAAACTTATTAACTAACTTACAAGCTTTATAAATTTATAGCCTTCAAAATATCGCAAGTACATGGGTTGTGATTTGGAGTATATGAAGAGTCGATCCCATGAGGAGTTGTGGACTAATTTAATCCTAAGTTATATGTCTAAGGCTAGAAAATTAATAAAATAAAAATAAAACAGGACAAGAAAATAAACACGGATAATTATCAAGAAATTAATTTGTAAAATTAACTCAACGAAATCAAAGATTGAGCACCAACTATTCAACAATGGGACATCACACAAAAGAATTTAGCAAATTATGAAAGAGGGATTTATCCTATCATTAATGCTAACCTAATCACTTTTGTGTTATTGGGATATCGGTTTTAGACTATCGTAGGGTAGATTACTCTCTCTCTCAAGTTATAATCACTAAGCTGTAATTAATAAACCCTAATCAAGTCGAGTTATCGAAGTTGTTATCTCTCGAGTAACTATCAGTCCATAACTAATCAGTTCTTAAGCTCTCTAAGAAACTACCGGGTCTCACATAAGATCTCTCTGTACAATAACCGATAAGATTGATTGCATGGTCTATTGGATCACCTAACTCTCATTAACCTGATCCAATCATTTTGCATTTGACTCACCCTCTCAGTTTGTTATCGAAGTATGAAGATATAATAATCAATCACAACACCCATTCAAAATAACACAAAAATTAACTAGAATAACATTAACTCAAGGTAAAATCGCAAAAGAAAATTAGAACATCTTAATCAAACCCAAATCCATAACCATATTTCTATTCATCTTAACATTCAAGAAAATGAAAAAAAAGATGAAAGAAATACACGTGGAACGGGGATCAGGATGCCTTGGGAAAGGAGTAGTCGCGAAGACCTACTTCTTTCTCCTCTCTTCCTCTTTTTCTCTCTTCTTCTTCTTCTCTCCTCTTGCATTGTTTCCCAATGTGGCAGATTGGAGGCTCCTTTAGGATTTCTTCATTAACCCTTTTATAGGTTTTTCTAATTTGGGCAACCCTAAGGCTTTTTCGGAGTCTGAAAGATCCAAAAAGTCCCTCGACAACTCAAGTTGGGAGGGTTGTCTGCATATTCTGTCGTGCAATTCACGATCGTGGCCCCTGAATGAGCCTTCTATCATGGCTCCTTCCTAATGCTTTTGTCACAGTCGTGGCTTGTGGGCCACGATTGTAGGCCTAGTTGCTCTTTTGGATTTTCTCCGAATCTCCTTTATTCTTCTATATTTGCCCTGAAACACTAGTAAACATATCAAGACACCTCAAAAGCATAAAACTCAAGCTCAAAAGTATTTTCTAACCCATAAAACAGTTAAAACACAAATATCTAACTAAATAACTGAAACCTAACCTAAACATGCATTAATAATTCAATTTAACTACTAAACACATACTAAACTATCCACTAAAACATTATATAGTCTACAACTATCAACATCCTACACTTAAACGTTTGCTTGTCCTTAAGTAAAAACAAAATAAGCAAAACGCACAACATATTAAAACACACAGTAGGCAATGCAATAATGAGGCAATGACATTCAACTTCCTAAAACTAATTTAACTTCGAACATAATCTCTCAAGTTGTTCCAACCTATTAACTTGCGAAACTTACGTCTAGGTACCTTGGACTAAATATACAACTAATCCACACCGTAATGTTAAGTTTATTCACCCCTATCACTTACACATACACTTTGATAATTATTCAGTCAATAAAAAATGTAACTATCCCTAAGTATGTTTTCATGAAAATTTAAGATGTTCACCAAGATCAGTAGATTTTATTTGACAAAACATTATTTTTATATTAATTTTATAGACATGAACCTAGCCTTTTACGCGAAGGTAAACATTTGTGATAAATGTCAATCTGATTACTCAACTAAGTCATGTTTTTATTAAGCGACTTGGTTGGAATGTCATTATAGCCTCTTGACGTGAAGGCACACATTTGTGATGTGTGTCAATCCACTCATCTACATCACATTCTCAACTGGCTAATAGCTCTATTTATAACCCGAAGGTCAGCTGAATAGTTATTCGCTTATGATTTACACTTTTTTTAACTTCCTTATTTCTTTAGCTAATCGTTCTCATAAAAAGGTACTAGTGACACTACTTATTCGATTGGCCTAAAATTATAAATGAATGAGAAATTTTCCTAAGGTGAATAAACTAACATCATATCCTAATTAACATATATATTTAACCAAAGTAACCTAGGTCACTAATTTCACGAGCTAATAAATCTTCGCAACATAAAAGACTATGTTCAAAGTTAAATCAATTTCGTTAAGTCCTATCCATTAACACAATCACACGAATCACATCATGAATCCTAAACAAACTAACATACGATATGCAAAATTCACATTCAAAATAAAAGCATACATGTACACAACGTAGCCCTGCCCACACTTAGATAACACATTATCCTCAATGTGAAAAGAACAACCAAAAACACATAAGGTTGGAATAAACATAACATAAAATAACATGGAAACATAAGAACAACATAAAACAAAATTAAAAATAGAAAGGGTTAGAACACAAAACCATCAAGGTGATTGAGGTGGTGATGGTCTCGGACGTGGAAGTTGAACGCTTTGAGCCTGCTTTCCTATCTTATACTTGATTCAAAGAGAGAAAGAGAGTTAGTAATCCTTAGCCATTCCAAATCATGAAAACTTATTTATACCAATTTAAAACAAATCTAACTACACATAATCTAAATCTAATTACTAAACGTGCTAATTTATGGTTATTAGCTTGACCGTACATCCTTGGAAACGTAGTCGGGATGAATTATGAGTGGCTTGCTTCCACTTGTATTTCCTAAATTCAGTTTGGTAGCTTGTAAATAAGCTACAAATTGTAAGATGATCAGAAGGACAAAATTGATAAAGTTGAGAAAACTAATTAAATTTAGTAATATCTTTTTCACTAACAAACTGTAAATAAAATAGGGAATAACGAAAATCCCAGAATCTTCTAATAAATCCAACAGTTTATCTTATAAGAGGGTGGGTTGTTCATATTCTTCGTCATTCACCCTCATCTCCTCTTCAGCTTTCACCTCATAAATAGAGACTTCTATACCTTTTTGAACCTCTATCTCCACTGTTATTTGTTCATCTTCGTCTTGTTCTTTTAAAGATTCTACCACATCAATTTTCATGAATGGTATGCTTAATGGGTAAGCTGGAGGAGGAACATAGGGAGGGTCCTCATTCTTTTCTTCATCATTTTTCTCCTTCTTTTGGTCTTCTACAGAGTGGGTTTTAGCTGATCTATCCATTGGTTCTCCTAATTCTTTCCCACTCCTAAGTGTGTTAGTCTTGCATTGCTCTTTTGAATTTACTTTCATATTGCATAGACAGTTTTCCACACTTTGCTTACAAAATTCCCTAGAAAGCTAGCCCATTTAAACCTCTAGGTTGTGAATAGAAAAGGCATGATCTTCCTTTACTTGCTCAAACTTCTCTTCCAATCTCTTCTGGGCCTCTTCCATGTTCATGAGCTTATCCATGGTCCGATCCAATTTAGAATCCTATGAATTGGACTCATTTGGTTGAAATCGTAATAGATCTTGATGTCCCAAGTGACTAGGGATGGCAATTCTGGCCCGGCCCGTTTTTGGCCCACGGGCCACGGGCTGGGCCGGCCTAGCCCGTGGCCCCTACAAAACGGTGCCGTTTTGTATTTTTTAAAATTCTAAAAATATAAATGGGTCGTCCGGCCGGCGCGGGCCACGGGCCAGCCCGCGACCCTCCTTGAATCTCTCGGCCCGGCCCAGCCCGGCCCATTGACATGTCTACAAGTGAGTCCTTACATTGGTAGACCGACAAAAATCTGGGTGGTTCTGCCACTCAGAATTTTATATATTCCAATAAGGATGATAATTTTCCCAACCGAATTATGCCTCATTGAAGTCTGCAAGAGTCCTTTGCTCCTTATAGTGTATGTCCTCCATCATTGCTCTTTCTATCTCTTATTGGCATTTAATTTCTTAGATTCCTCATTGTCGCCTTATGATGTCCGAATTGATTTGTCATCTACCTTGCACCTAAACTTTCGTTTTTTTTTCTAATCCTTAGACTAAAAGAATTAGATTAGTCCTACATCTCTCCGGCAGCGACGCCAAAAACTTATTAACTAATTTGCAAGGTTTATAAATTTATAGCCTTCAAAATACCGCAAGTGTATAGGTTGTGATTCGTAGTATGTGAAGGGTCGATCCTACGAGGAGTTGTGGACTAATCTAATCCTAAGCTATCTAAGGCTAGAAAATTAATAAAATAAAAAATGGGATAGGAAAGTAAATATAGATAATTGTCAAGATATTAATTTGCAAAATTAACTTAACGAAATCAAATATTGAGCACTAACAATTCAACAATGGGACATCATACAAAATAATTTATAAAATTATGAGAGAGAGATTTATCCTATCATCAATGCTAACCTAATCATTTTTATATTATTGGAATGTTGGTTCTAGACAATCGTAGGATAAATTACTCTCTTTTGAGTTATAATCACTAAGCCCTAATTAATAAACCCTAATCAAATTGAGTCACCAAAGTTGTTATCTCTCGATTAACTATCGGTCCACAACCTAATCAATTCTTAAGCTCTCTAAGAAACTATCGAGTCTCACACGGGATCTCTCTCTATATAATAACCAATAAGATTGATTACGTGGTCTATTGAATCTCCTAACTCTCATTAACTTGACCCAATCATTTTGCATTCTACTCACCAAAGCACGAAGATACAACACCCAATTAAAATAACACAAAAATAACTATATTAACATTAACTCAAGGCAAAATCCTGAAAGACAGTTAGAACATCTTAATCAAACTCAAATCCATAAACATATTTGTATTCATGTTAACATTCAAGAAAATGAAAACAAAGATGAAAGAAATACACGTGGAATAGAGATCGGGATGCCTCGGGAAAGCAGCAGCTGTGAAGACCCGCTTCTTTCTCCTCTCTTCCTTTTTCTATATCTTCTTCTTCTCTCCTCTTAGAGTGTTTCCCAATGTGGCAGATTGGAGGCTCCTTTAAGGTTTCTTCATTAACCCTTTTATATGTTTTTCTAATTTGGGTAATCTTAGGGCTTTTTTTTTAGTCTGAAAGGTCTGAAAGTCCCTTGAAAACTCAAGTTCGGAAGGTTGTCTATGTGTTCTGTCATGCAGGCCACAATTGTGGCCCCTGAATGAGCCTTCTGTAACGATCGTGGCTCCTCTCTGATGCTTTTATCACAATCATGGCTTATGGCCCACAATCGTGAGCCTGGTTGCTCCTTTGGGTTTTCTTCGAATCTCCTTCATTCTTTTGTATTTGCCCTGAAACACTAGTAAATACATCAAGGCACCTCAAAAACATAAAATTGAAACTCAAAAGTGTTCTCTAACCCACAAAACACTCAAAACACAAATATCTAACTAAATGACCAAAAGCTAACCTAAACATGCATTAATAATTCAATTTAACTACTAAACACATACTAAACTACCCATTAAAACATTATATAGTCTACGACTATCACACCAACATTATTTGTTATAAATCCAATCACCCCTTAAAACCCATCCACATTTATTGATGAGTTTACTTCATTACCCCTTAAAGAGCTACAAATTAATGGCTATCTATATCATGTCCACTTAAAATAATTTGGAACAAACCCTTTTCTTAACAAATGGATATTCACTTCATCAATAGGAAGAAAACAAATATGTTTGTGCTTTTTAAATAGACATCTAATCTTTGGAACATTCATATATGCAGTTGAGAACATGCATAGTGAATAAAGCTTCAACTTCCTCAATAAACTCAAGATTAATGAAACCATCGGGTGTTAATCTTCTATACATCCAAGATCTATCAACATTACTCACTTCTACAAAACTATTATTTAAGAAAATGACTGTATTAAGATATAATAATCATTACGATAGTATCTATATTAATCTTACAAAACATTTAATCTTTACTTTAAACATCATTAGATCCTTCACTTCCCCAAAGTTTTTACAAGTCTCTAACCATTTCCCCTCCAAATTGAAACCAACCTATCCTATTATATGATTTCACAATTAGATAACTCAATCACAACCAATTCCACCTTAGTGATTAGACAATCACCACATTCTAATTCATAAGAACCTTACAATCATAGAAGAATGTTTTTAGGAAAGATAAGGCTTTCATCTTTATTATCCTTAATATATCTTAATATTGTATAAACAACCTAGAAATGAATTATACTTGGCTTATCCATTTATTGACTTAATTGATGGACAACATATATGATCAGTCAAATAAAGCAATTTGCCAACCAATATCCTGTAAGAAGTAACATTAAGAAGTAAAAAAGAGCACCTACATATTATTTTTCTAACTTTATATTAAAATAAAAGAGTAGAAATTGATTTACAATATCAGTGGAAATTAAAAAAACACTATAGTACGTGGTATTGCTAGACCAGATGAATCGATAAAGCAAGTTCTCGCTGTGATTCCTACACTCGTGAAAATTTTCACCAAGAAGCCTTATAAGAGTTACATCATAAGTTTTCAGCCTATATATCATCCTAGGGGTTTATTAAGCAAAGAATTGTCTTATCAATTACGTGAATTTCTTATGTTAATACTAAGTTTGATTTAATCACGTGCAAGTTTATTTCCAAAGTTTGACTTTAAACAAGCACTATAGTATATGGCATTGTTAGACTAGATGAATCGAGAAAGCAAGTTCTTGTTGTGGCTCCTAGACTCGTGAATTTTTCACCGATAAGTCTTATGGAAGTTACGTCATAGGTTTTTAGCCTATATACATCCTATGAGTTTATTATGCAAAGAATTGTTATGTCAGTTGCGTGAATTTCTTATGTTAATACTAAGTTTAAATTAATCACCTACAAGTTCAAGTCTTTATGTTTCAATTTAAACAATGCCTAAACATAAATACTTAGACTATTAAACCCTAGCCTAAAAACTCATCAATAATTATTATAAGTAAAATTGCAAAGAACAACACAAAATTGATCACATTGTAGACATTACTTAGTTGAACAACTTACCTTAATAGATGGATAATCGCAAACTAAAAAGAAGACGAATGAGCTTGGACAATTATTGGCACTCTTCAACACAGAACATGGCCTGCAAGAAAGAAAATAAACAAAAATATAAAAATTAAGGATCATACCATTGGAAAAGCTAATCTACTCACTAACTTATGAGATGTAGATGAATTAATTACATGAAAAGGAGCTTACTTCAAGAAGAGGTGTGATTTTTAAAGTCTCTAAAGTGGAAGAAATTTATATATAAGACCTATATAAGTCAGACTAATAAGGATGATATAAATATAATCACAAAAAAATTTAAGAAATTATTAAAGATTAAGAGAGAAAAGTAATTAAATAGAAGAAGAAAGCATTTAAAGGCTTAATAAGATAACATTATTATTTCTTAAAGTCATGAAGCAAAAAATATTATGCAAAGTTTGTGCTCTATATCTAATAATAATAAGCTACCCCATTGCTAAATCTATTGCAATGAGAATAATAATTATGATATTAATCTTTCATAAGATGAGTTAGTTAAATGCCTAGAGGCTATAAGCATAAAAATGAAGAAAATATCTTCCAAGTATAAAGAAGCTCAAAAACTCTTTAATGCATATTAATTGAGATGAGCAATTGAAATGTTTTATGTATGACCTTATATATTCCAAGAGTGTGGTTGCTGGCAAAGAAAATGAGCATGTTTATTACATGAGAATGAGGTATTTAAAAAGGAGAAATATCCTTAAAGCTTCATTTTATTATTTCAATTTAGTAGGTGAAAGATTATAATTCATTTTCGGTCTCAAAAAACCTTAAATGGTAAGCATGTAATTGATTACACTTAAAGAAGTACATCATCTAATGATAAGAAAATTTTTTGTAATAAAAATAATGTGTATATTGTTGAGCCATTTCCTATGTCATCATATGAGCATATAGACTCCAATTATAGGCATAGAAACTTCAATGCTCCTGTATTGTCTTCTATATCCAAAGTTAAAAAGAAATTCCATGTATATATGTATGGTTCACAACCTAAACCTAGAAGGCATGGTTCTTATGGTAAAAATATGAAAATTTTTCATGTAAAGACACACCAAAAGAGCATGTAACACTTCTGCAATCATATAGGCTTCTTTGTCATCAAATTTGTATGAAGAAAAGCTCACAATTAACAACGCCTATCTGAATAATTCTTCATAAACTTCAGTAGCCCCTATTTCATCTTATAATACTTTAAAAGTAGTCTTTAATTGGCAATTACACATATAACTCAATCAAGATACATATCTTTTCATAATTTAACTAATAAAACAACCTTTCTATAAACTAGTAAACCACTAAAAGAAACATTCCAGATATGTCATAAGCATATTAATTAACATTTTCGTATGAAATATCCAATACATAGTTCTTTTCAGCACAATACATTAAGCTATGATATTTTTCAAGTTGAGAAGAGATTAAACATACATAATGAAGCACATATAAAGGAAAATAAAAACTTGGACAGCTTGGATGAGATCTCTAGTAATGTACAAAATCAATATATACTTGATCATTCTTCATTTCAACTCTTCATTTTATTGTGAATCAATAATTATGTTCAATTTTAAACCTCAATGAAAGTAATCCAAGTTATTAATTAAGTTAAATTTACAAGTTTCACTTTAATCAGCTATAAGACATATAGAAATGAACATCCACTTCATTATTAAAAGCATAACTCCAATTCACAACATAAGATTAATAATCCTATTTTGACTATGTTAAATATAACACTTGTAATGATGCTTCAAAGAAATAAAACATCAAACTAATATAATATTCATAAACGCACAAGCATGTTTCAAATTTTAGTTTAGTCGTGTAATAATTTAGTTTAGTCATCTCTTATTTCATTTTATTTCTTAAGCCTTATATAACCTAGCTCTAGATATATCAATTTCATTTCAAATCCTATGGCACCACTCTTAACGTTTTCATTTCAAAGCCCTAATATTCATTCTACTTATTTTATTTTATTTTATCTCACTGAAATTCAATCTAAATATTTTATTTTTAAGCCCAAGATCTACTTTTAAGCGTTTCATTTTTATTTCAAGTCCTATGATACAACTTCAAACATTTTCTCTATTTTAAAGCCCTAATAATCATTCTAGAGATTCCATTTCATTTTAGTTTAGTTTTAAGCCCTAAGAATTACCTATAAGCATTTCATTTTTCATTTCAAGTCTTATGAAACTACTCTAGGCATTTTCTTTAGATTCCAACAGCTAATATTCATTCTAGGCATTCCATTTTTATTTTATTTTATTTTTAAGCCCTAAGATGTAACTTTGGCATTTCAATTTAATTTTAAGACCTAATATCTATTATAGGTATTGTATTTTTATTTTCAATCCCTAGCCCCTAGGACTATAATTAATGTACAGTATAAACTAATTCTAAAGGTGCAAAAGACATGCCAAATTTGTATCTATCCCCATTAATGCCAGGCCATCAATGATTTGTCTCACTTAATTGCTTTTAGTTCTAAAACTAATCAACTTATACTTAATTCACCATCATCATTATGGCTTTTTTTCCTAACATATGTTTTGACCTTCTGTTATTGCTAACAATTAAGATTCAGGAAATCATATACTAGTTTAATTATGTATTTCTCACTAAACCAACAATTTTAAGTGTTACTACACTGCTTTTTGCTATAAAAGTATATACATTGTATCTGAATCCTATCCACACTGTGTCTAAATCCACACTGTATATGAATCCATTTAACTTATTATATTAAAAAAATCCCTTTAAGCCTTTCATCGAACACTTTATAGGCATAACAAATTAATCCCTAACTAGTAACAAAAACACTAGTACCTGGCATTCTTCACCAACAGGAACACATTCAGACACATAATGTGTAACATCCCATTACTAATGGGAAGGGTAGAATAGTAATTTGGAATGGTTTATGAGTGCTTAGAATCGCCTTGATATGTTCATCCTTACAGATACCCAGGAATAGTGAGTTTGCACATAAAAATGACTGTACATGCATTCATGACATTTCCCAGTATATTTGGTAATAAATGTGATTGTTAAGAAAAATGTGATTTGTGTGCTTGAAAATTGAGTTGGAGAGGGTCATTGAGGTTTGAGAACTTTTAGTGAATTTTAGAAATTTTTTTGGAAATTTTGGGGAAATTTTTCCAGAAATTTCTGGACTAGGAAAAATTCCTAGTGATATGATAAATTGATATATGAAAAATTAGGGTTATTAAGCCTATAATTGTGTGACATTTGGCATAGTTAAATGAGTAACAGATGGACTAGTAATTGATTGAAAAATGGACCAAATATTGTGTGACAAGTGGATCAAGAATTAAGTGATATGTGGACTAATCATTTAATGACAAATGACAATTTATGGAGTGGATTAGTGGCAACTTATTAGGTTAATACATGTTTTCCATGCCTTAAGACAAATGTTGAGATTAGAAGTTGACACCTAGCATGTTGAGTAAGCAAAGTTTCTACTAGTTCCTTCATTCTTCTTCATCACCGAAAACTTGTATAAAGTTTTTCTTTGAAATTTACCTAAACTTAGCTCAAAGTGGTACACAAAATTCACATATTAACCTTACATAAAAAAATTCAAGAGAACCAAATGATTATTATCCTTGATCTTGTTCCAAAATCACCTTGTTTTCACTTTGAGGTTGTGTTGATTTTTGCTGGCTTGGATTGATAGATTATCTTATTATTTTGTGTTGAATTGGAAGTCTATTAAGTAAGTAAACATTTGATCTTTATAGCATGCTTAGTAGTATGAGAATGATGCTTGAATTGGAATGAAATGAATGAGATATTGCTGATGAT
>JAOTJB010345842.1:0-12158 GCA_027123815.1 Erythroxylum minutifolium
TTTATAGATGACTACTCAAGACATGGCTATTTGTATTTGATGCATAAAAAGAGTGAATCCTTTGAAAAGTTCAAAGAGTTCAAAGCTAAAGCTGAGAAGCAACTAGGTAAGCCATTAAAACAATTTTATCTAGGTAATCCATTATCTAGAGAGTTCTAACAATTTTTAAATGACAATGGAATTGTATCCAATTTGTCAGCTCCTCGAACACCTCAACAGAATGGTGTAGCAAAGAGGAGAAATAGAACTCTATTGGAAATGGTAAGATCAACATTTATCAAAAGCATCTTCCATTCAAATAAACAAAAAACGAGTTTAACAAGTAGTTCAAAAGTAATCTCTACAAATAACTTAGCCACTCATAATGTCATTAACATCTGTAATAAGCAAACAATTCATAATAAAGATTCTAGAAGAGAAAAATGAAATAGAGATAAAGATAACTCCTCCTCTTCTTTCCCTGAATTCGGAAAATTTGGCATTGGTATGCTCTTTGCCCAATTTGGAATGGAAATCTTAATTCTCTACCTCCTTTTAGGCTTTAAATCTGGTTTTTAGCTCAAGGAGGCAAGTTTTCAAGATGCTTTCTTTAGCCCTAGGGGTTTACATCCTTATATAGTCACAAAGAAACTAAAAATAAGTGAATCTCGCTTGTCTCTTTAGGTTAGGGATCCCACAATCGTGGGAATTGTCATGAATCCATGATCATCTACAGCTCCTCCACTTCTCTTCTCCTCTCTTAGTCCCTAACTCAATCACAAAGGTGGCCACCCTCATTCCTACATCAAAATAATCAATTCTTATCCTAAATCAACATTAAACATAAAAGAACAATGAGGAAGATCACACTAAATAAAAACATACAAAATAAGTCCTATAACACAATAATAATAACCTATTATGCAAGAACACATGCCAGATACTTAGAAAAACACACACTAATGCACAATAGTCAACTTCCCAACACTTAAATCTTTGCTTGTCCTCAAGCAAAATCAAACACAACCAATCAATTCCATCACTTCATTTTAACAAAGATCAAAACATGTAACCCCTTAAAGTTTGGCCAACTCAAATGTGAAGCCACTACATATATCATAACTACTTTTCATTAGTGTACATAAGCAAACTCAACTTATGGCACCATCACTTAAAGATAAGTATAAATGAAAAATGAATCTTCCTTATGATTTCACTCATTTCTCTCAAGTTTTTAATGGTTAGTGTTTTACTCAAGCTCCTTATAAAAAACTACATGACCATAGGCTTGCTAATACGCCAATTCTCTTCTACAATGATTACATGTATAAATAAATCAAAAGGACTTGCTTTGAGTTGTAATGTAGTAAGGTTAAGGTGGGTCAAAAGGGGTAAAGGGTTTAACAAAAGTATTCGAAAAGTGATAAGTAGACAAAGGGATAACAGAACATATTCTGAGATACACAAATGTAAATATACTATTACTCCGCACTTATTGATGTTACTAAAATGTTCTCCCTTTTTCTTTTCTTTTTTTCTTTTTTTAAAAAATTGAAGAGACAATGAACAAAATAGCAACTAAATATAATGTGATTGAAGACCAGAAGTATCACTTAACTCATCTCAAAAAACATTTGTAGCAAAAATCCTAAACTAATGCATCACTTAATACTCTACTAAGCTTATGAATGGGTTGGCTAATAGGGTTTTGAATTTTAAAATGTGGATGTTTTCAAGAAACAAAAGGATTAAGGATTAACAGGAGTAGCAAGGAATAATAAAAGGTAGGCCATTTAAGCTAAAGGTTAACACAAAAGGGCCTTAATCATCTCTATTAAGTATGTATCCAGTAGACTCAAACCGATTCAAAGTAAGTTCTGAAGGTAATAACCTAAGGAAGCATTATTCAAACAAAGAATTAAAATGACTATAAATGGAGTCATATAGGCTTAATCCTTACATTGGCTTAAATGAAAATTCATTATGCATCTCTAGACTACCTAATTGCTCAAGTGTCAAATTATAAGCAAGCTTGTGCAACTAACTACTTTTCATTACTCAACGTGGTTCACTCTCTACTCAAGTATCTTAATATGAGTTGAAGCATGCATTCAATATCATTCTAACAATCATCGTATAATCTCATGGAAAAACAAATCAAAAGGATTCAAGTGTGGTTCCATTGTTTAACATAAAACAACATAAGACAACCTAATATGCCTAAAACATGCATCCTATCTAAGAAAAGGCAAACAATGACTAAAACAAACTAAAACAATGCAATTAACAAAGCAAATGTCACCTCCCTACACTTGGACAACACATTTTCCTCAATGTGACAAGGCAACCCCAAAAGGAAACCAAAAAACAAAACCCAACATCAAACAAACAAGCAAGTAAACAACTATCAAGGTAAATAAAACAACATAAAAATTAAAGGGTAAGAAAGCTAATGGACATTGTGGTGGCGAAGGCATAGGGGAAGGGACTTCAATGTTCTTTATCCAGATAAACTTGAGGAATTTCTTTTTGATGTACCATTGCTCCTTATGCACCTATCTCATCTGGGTGCTAAGCTCATTAATTTGCAATGTCATTTTTTGAGGGTTTTTAGCCATTTGGTTGAGGAATTGCTGGAACTTATCGACATCTGTTACTACGGTTTATTCCTCTTCAACTACTTCTTCATGGGGCACCTGAGAGGAGGATACTTGAGAAGTGACTGCATCCTTACCCTTCATATTCTTAACAAAAGTGCAGGTACGAGGATTTTAGAATGTCTCAAATATGGTACATTAAACATATCAGATCTAGCTGTGCACACACTATCCACATCAAGATTGTAATACAAAGCCTAAGTCATGCCAAAATCTGAGCTTTTCTTTGTAATACAACTCACAATAGATCAAAAAATGTGATAAGGGGTATTTACTTTAATTTTACAATCCGTGCACCAAAGAAAGAAAAGTTCCTTAGCCGAACACTTGTTGCTTTCAGTTTTGTTAAAAACAATTAGAAACATAAACTTATGAATAATTAAGTGCTTAGTGCTACGAATCAAAGTGTTAGGTGCATTCCTAGAATCGAAAGTGTTTTCACTCGTAAGGATTTTCTAATAATCATCCAAATAAAAATCATCATGATCATCCAAAACTTTGGTGTTGGACAAGTCAAAGAGCATATGAATGACATTATAATCAAGCTTATATATATGGCCACCTATCCTAAAATAGAATGTGTCCATTTTAGTATTATAGCGCACAGTAGTGAAAAATTCTATAGTCAACATGTGGTATATCGATACATCATAGTAAATTAAACGACCCCAACCAATATTTTTAGCCAATCTTTCAATGTTATGCCTTAATCCTAGAGTTTCTACCAGGTCAAAATCAGAGTACATAGGAGGTAATAATTCTCTATCTTTAAAATCCTAAAATCTCGTACCTTCTTCTTTAGAAAATAGGGAATGGGACACAAAAAGTGGCCATCATGTCCTGTTTACCTTCTCCAAAGACTTGGAGGTGTAATAGGTCGGTTGGTTTTTGAGCTACAAGCTTCTTTGGAGCCATTAAAGGAAAAAATCTACAAAAAATAGTCAAAAGAGAGGTAAGCACATTTTTGAGAGAGAAAGAGAGAAAATTACCAAATCTTGGATTCTTGAGTGGTTAATGTGAAATAATTGTTAAAGGAATGAAAAATGATGAAAGAAGTAGAGAAAATACCAAGATTTGAGGGAAATATGAAGGATTTGTGATGTTTGGGTGAGAGGGTGTCGTTTCTTTAAAGTGAGAGAATATGAAGAAATGAAGAAAGAAGAAAGGAGGGAGTTTTAAAAATTTTCAGATTAGGGATCCACGATTGGGGGAATCCCTGTCCTTTCCACAATTATGGGTTAAGGCTCCAGAAATGTTTTGAAAAGCCTTCCCACAGTCGTGGGAAATAAACCAATTCCCACGTTTGTGGGTTAAGGCTCCAAAATGTTTTTGAAGAGCCTTCCCATGTTCATGGGAAACAAACCTATTCCCATGATCATAGGTATTCCAAGTTTTCCAACTTTTTAGCCCTCTTCTAAGCTTAGCATGCATTCTCAACATTCAAGCAACCTACAAACACATCAAAATTACCTAAACAACAAGAAATTTGAAGAGAAAACAAGTAAAAAAGTAAACAAAATCCAAATAAACACTAAGAAATCATTTAAACTTATACCAAACATAATCACAACCAAATAAATCAAACAAACAAGTAAACAAAGGAAAGAAAAAGAAAGGTAAACATGCCAAGTTAAGGTCATTAGCTTGACAATTCCACATGCATTCATGAAAGAGTGGAAGAAAGGAAAGAGATGACTTGCCTTTCTTATGAATATGTTCCTCCATAGTATGACTTGCATCTATGCCCATTGACCTTGAATGCTTTACCTTTGTTATTTTCCAACTCCAAAGCTCCATAGGGAAACACTTGAAGGATCTTGAAGGGTCCACTCCATCTTTACTTGAGCTTTTTGAGAAATAATCGAAGTCGTGAATTGAATAAAAGCACCAAGTCCCCACTCTTACACTCCTTTTTTATGTGACCATCATACAACTTTTTTGCTCTTTCTTTGTACAACTTAGCATTGTCATAAGCTTCAAATCTCAACTCTTCCAATTCATCAAGTTGTAACAACCTCTTCTCACTTACTAGCTTCTATTCCATGTTTAATTCCTAATAACCCAATAGGCTCGATGCTCCAATTCTAATGGTAATTGGTAGGCCTTGGCATGTACAAGTTGATATGGTGTGGTATGTACAGGTGTTTTGAAAGCTGCCCTGTAAGCCCATAAGGTGTCATCTAGCTTCAACGCCAAATCCTTTCTTGAAGTGCTCATTATCTTCTCCAAAATATTATTCAACTCTCTATTCACCACCTCCACTTGGCCACTAGTTTGGGGATAGTAAGGGGTAGCCACTCTATGATGAACATTGTATCTTCTCAGAAGAGCTTCAAAGGGTTTGTCGTAGAAATGGCTCCCTCTATCACTTATGATCACTCTAGGCACCCAAAATCTAGTAAAGATCTTCTTGATGAACTTTTGAACCACCTTGCCATCAATAGTTAGAGTAGCTACAGCCTCATCGTACCTGGAAACATAATCAAACACAACTAATATGTAAGTGTTACCTAAGGAGGATGGGAATGGTTCCATGAAACCTAAGCACCACACATCAAATATCTCCACCTCCATGACGTTTGAAAGCGGCATCTCATCCCTCTTTGATATATTACCCACTCTTTGACTCTTATCACACTTCAGTACAAAATCTTGAGCATCCTTGAACAAAGTTAGCAAATAGAATCCACACTCTAAGATCTAAGCAATAGTCTTGTTAGCTCTATAATGCCCTGCATAAAGTGATCTATGACATTGCATCAAAATTTCAGGCATTTCATCTTTAGGGACAAACCTGCGACACACTGCCAGCACATATCTTATAAAGTACAGGTTCATCCTAAATATAACGAGAACAATGAAATAAGAAGTGCTTCCTTTGTTGATATGAGAGATCATAAGGAAGAACACCACCTGAGAGGTAGTTTGCAATATCTAGAAACCATGGACAAAAAGGATTATCTACCATTATTAAAGCCTTATCAAGAAAGCTCTCCTCGATTTTTGCTTCTTCTTTATGATGCCCCCTTCAAGTCATGATAGCTGGTTGGCCATAAAATTTTATGCTCCTTTCTTGTCTTTAATATCAATGTTGAATTCTTGGAGCAAAAGCACCCACCGAATGAGCCTGGTCTTGGCATCCTTCTTAGCAAAGAGATAACATAATGCTGCATAGTCTATAAAAGCATTAACTTGTAAGCCTAAAAGATAAGAACGAAATTTCCCATATACAAATACCACTGCAAGCAATTCCTTATCAGTAGTGATGTAGTTTAGTTGTGCTCATTTCAAGGTCTTGCTTGCGTAGTAGTTGGCATGTAACCTCTTCTCCTTCTACTAGCTAAGTACATAACCAATAGCATAGACACTTGCATCACACATAATCTTGAAGGGAAGAGACCAATATGGCGATGTCAAAATGGGTATTATTGTAAGTGCCTTCTTCAACATGTTAAAAGAATCCAAAAAATCATCATTAGACATAAAAGGCACATCTTTAACTAATAAATGAGTCAACAATCTAGCAATAAAAGAAAAATACTTGATGAACTATCTATAGAACCTTGCATGACCAAGGAAGGCTTAGATACCCTTGATGTTGATGGGAGGTGGTAGCTTTTCATCACTTCGATCTTAGCTTAATCCACTTCAATACCTTTGTGTGGATCTTATGGCCTAGTATAATTCCCTCTTAAACCATGAAATGACACTTCTCTCTCTTCAAGACTAGATGAGAATCATCACATCTTTGAAACACTCTGTCTAAATTAAACAAGTAATGATCAAAAGAATCTCCAAAGATAGAGAAGTCATCCATAAATAACTCTATGAAGTTCTCATTTATGTCTACAAATATGGCCATCATGCACCTTTGGAATATGACAAGTGCATTGCATAAACCAAAAGGCATCCTATAATAAACGAAAGTCCCATAAGGACAAGTGAAAATGGTCTTCTCTTGTTCTTTCGCGTATATAAAAACTTGATTGTACCCTGAATATCCATTAAGAAAATAGTAAAAAGAATGGCCAACCACCCTCTCAATCATTTGGTTCATGAAAGGTAACGGGAAATTGTCTTTCTTAGTGGCCAAATTGAGCTTCTTATAATCAATACACACCTGCCAACCTGTGATGGTCTTAGTAGAAATCTTTTCACCATGTTTATTCTCTATCACTGTCAAGTCACCCTTCTTAGGCACACACTACACTAGACTCACTTACTCACTATCTGAAATTGGGTAAAGAATCCCCGCATCTAAAAGCTTCACCACCTCCTTCTTCACAACCTCTTGCATGTTTGGATTTAACTTTCTCTATTGCTCCCTCACAGTTTTACACCATTCTTCTAGGTTAATCCTATATATCACTACATTGGGGCTAATCGCCACCCCATGACTCTCATCCTCTTCTTAATTATCTCCACCACTTTCTCTTCTTGCTCACAATCTAATTGATTAGAGATAATGATGTGTAGGGTATGGTTCTTACCTAAAAAGGTGTATCTCAAGTGAGAAGGTAAGGTTTAAGCTCTAAAGTGGGGGGTTTAATAATGGAAGGTGGTGTAGGTTTATCTGTTCTCTCCAACTTCTCTAGATCAACTTCCTCACATAATTCCTCTTCTTTCACACTGTGCACTTTAATAACTTCATCAACTTCCTCTTTAATCTCCTTCACACACTCATCCACAACATCAATTTTCATACATATAGTACCATCCATCAGTTTCTTCAAAGATGTTGATATATTAAATTCAGCCTGCTTATCACCAATTCTTAAAACAAGTTTTCCTTCATGCGCATCAACTAATGTCCTACCAGTATTCATGAAAGGCCTACCCAAAATGAATCAATAATTTCTTTTAGCTTCAAAGTCCAACACAATAAAATCAATAAGAATGATAAATTTGTCCAATTTTACTAACACATCTTCTACAAATCCAAATGGCCTTTTGATTGATTGATCTATAAGTTGAATTAGCATGGAAGTTGGCTTGAACTCTCGTAGTCCCAATTTCCTGAAAATAGACAAAGGCATTAACTTAATGCTTACACCTAACAACATATGGAATAATAAAACTCCATAGATCTTGTAGTTTTGAGGGAATTGTCATTGATAAAATTGAACTACAATTCTTCATCAAAGTTACCATATGATTGTCCCCTAAGTGCGTTTGCGTGTGAGTATGTCCTTAAGAAACTTTGCATACTTTGGCATACACCCCAAGGCTTCCACCAATGACAAGATAATCTGAAGTTTTTTTAGTTTCTCCAAAAATTTGGAAAACTGACTGTCCACCTAATGTTGTCTCTCCTTTTATGGATGCAAAAATTCAGGCATGTAAGGTGTTGGTGCTATATAACGCCTCTTTTCTTCTCTCTTTTTTTTATCTGCTTATATTTCCCTTTTCTTGGCTATCCTTTTGCACACTCAGTTCCTCCACCTTCTTGCCACTTCAAAGTGTAATAGCCTTGAGTTGTTCCCTTAGGTTGGCCTCAGTATTTCTTAGTTAGCTACTTGCACTTGTAGAAGAAAAAGCATTAGTAAATTGGCCTACCTAAACCTACAAGTTATGGATGGATGAGGCATGGTTCTTCATAATCTGATCAAACCTTACCAACATCCTCTTTTGACTTTCCTCTTGGCTCGAAAACATTCTTTTTTGATTCTCTTCTTGATTTTCTAGTTTAGACCGTAAGACATCTATTAACTTGTCCATTTTGCCCTCCAAAGGTTCAAGTTCATCTTGCTGAAATCTAGGAGGTCCTTTCGGTCTTGCTTGGCCACCTGTATTATTAGTACTCTAAGAGAAATTTTGGTGTTTTTTTCCACCCAAATCTATATGTGCTAGAGTAAGTATTGTTACCTCTTTGTAAATGGCCCAAGTAATTTACCTGTTTGTACCACTGGCTCCTAATAAGAAACACTCAGTTATACCATAGTTGTTTTGCCTATATAACTCACACTGTAATTGCATAGCTTTGGCTGTAGACGAAGATGCTCCTTGCATGTTGCTCAACTGGTTGGTAAGGGTTGTGATCTGTGCCTGTAAAGCTGTAATGAAGTCAATTGGGATCATACCTTTTTGCTCCTTTTGCCCCTGTCTACTCCTCTCACTTGACCACATACAACTATTGCTCGCTAACTCTTCCAAAAGGTCATGAGCTGTATCAATAGTTTTTCTCATCAAATAACCTTCAACAGCTACATCTATGGTTCCTCTTATGTTCTTATTTACACCATTGTAGAATGTTTTAAAAAAGAACTTCGTTGGAAGGTTATGGTGGGGGCAGCTTCTCTATAATTCTTTAAACATCTCTTAAGCTTCATATAAAAACTCCCCATCACCTTCTTGAAAATGTATGATTTCCTTTATGATTCTTGTTGTCTTGGTCAAGGGGAAGTATTTAGCAAGGAATGCTTAGGCTAGTAATTCCTAAGTAGTGATCTGCCCTAAACTGAGTGAGTTATACCATGTCTTTGTTTGATCAAACAATCGCAGCCTCACGATATAATCAGACATTCCATTAAACCTGAAGGTTTCGCAAATCTCAAAAAATTTGCAACATGGGTGTTGGGATCTTTGGACAACCCATAAAATTGCATATTACCCTAAAGTATGTTGAGGAGTGTGATCTCGAAATTATTGGTTTGAATCGCTGGCCTTACAACTCCTTGAGGATTAGGATCTGGCCTCATAAAGTCCATCTATGTTCTCTTAGCTCCCCTTGCTCTCCTTCTTCTACAATATTTCTTTATATATTGTCTTGGAACTTTGCTCTTCTCAACGCTCATTCGTCCCTTGTGATATCTGATAACTCTTCATCACTAAATTCCGCAGACCTTTGTGTGCTCCATGTGTTCATGCACCTACAAATGCACAAAGAAAAAGTATCAAAAAACTCTTAAACCAAAGTATCCTAAACTAAACAAAATGATAAACAAAAAATCCCTGGCAATGGCGCTAAAAACTTATTTTTGTAAAGTAAACTATTAGTTTTATGCTTAAAATCGCAAGTATATGGGTCGTAACTTGTAGTAAAAATTGGATATCGATCCTATAAGGATTATGCTTATGAACCACTTAATTCAGGTTGCTATTTGTTTAAGAACCAATTTTAGTGAATATAAACTAAAAGTTAAACTAAATTAAATAGCTAACAATGAACAAATGAAAAAAATAATGCAAACACTTGGAATTCAAAATTTAACAATTAGAGATCACTTTTTCCCTTTCTTATCTCCCTCCTACCTTATTAATTGAGTTGTGCCTCACGTAAGATGTCCTAATGTATTAACTACCCTCTCTCAAGGTCTAATTAATTGTCCCTATCCAAATTAAATGTAGATTATTAAGCAATCTCTTAGTCTACAAAATAAGTCCACCAATTTAACTAGTTATGAAGTTATCCTATGGGTAATAAACTAATTATCCAAGATCTCTCTCTAACTAATCAATTACCTTGATAAATGTAGGTCTACAAAGTGCTAATTCTCATTAAACAGCCTTACACAATTTACCCAACTTAACTAATCAATTACCAATTCTCATCAAAAGCATAATTCATTCAAATCAACAGAATAGGAGTTTAACAAGTAGTTCAAAAGTAATCTCTACAAATAACTAAGCCACTCATAATGTCATTAACATCCCTAACAATAAAAAAATCTATAATAAATATGCTAGAAGAGAAAAACAAAATAGAACTAGATGAAGCAAACTCCTCCTCTTCTTTACCCAAATTTCAAAAATATGGCGTTGGTGTGCTCTTTACCTAATTCGGAGTGGAAATCTTGATTCTTTACCTCTCTCTAGGCTTTAAATATGGTTTTTAGCTTAAGGAGGCAAGTTTTAACTTATTTAACCCTAAAAATAAGTTAAACCCATGTGTCTCTTAGTGCTAGGGATCCCACAATTGTGGGAATTAGCATGAGTCCCACGATCGTGGGTTCTTGTTCTAAAACTCCTCTACTTCTCTTCTCCTCTCCTGGTCCCTAGCTCAGTCACAAAGGCGGCCACCCTCCATTCCTACATTAAAATGATCAATTCTTACCCTAAATAAAAATCAAACATAAAAGAACAACGATGAAAATCACACTGAATAAAAACATTCAAAATAAGTCTTAGAACACAACAATAATAACCTATTGATAGTTGTGCATTAGTATATGTTTTTCTAGGTAATTGGCATATTTTTTCTTGCATAATTGTTGATTATTGTTGTAGTTTAGGATTCATTTTGTATGTTTTCATTTAGTTGATTTCCAATGTTGTTCTTTTATGTTTGACGTTAATTTAGGGTAAGAATTGACTATTTTTATGTAGGAAGGAATACGAAGCAACTTAGAGATTGCGCTAGAGATCAAAGAGGAAAAGAAAAGAGGAATTCATCTGTTGCAAATTCTCTGAGACAATGCGCAGGGCTTCATTAAACTTAGGGCTTTTGGACTATTAAAGCATAATTAAGCCTCCATCATAAGGGGAGATGAAACCCTTTTGTAGAAAGACCATCTTTGAGTGAAAAACATTTGTTTGGAGCCTTGAGGAAGGATAGAATTCAAGGATCATTATCAAGATTGGAGAAAATAAAACATGAACACCAAAGCTTCCAAATTTTGCAAAGAAGAGAAGGAGTTTCTTATTCAATTTTCTGTCAATTTTAGTTCTTCTATTCTTTGTAAAATGGTTTATTTGAATGTTGATGATGTTATGGAGACCATGAATGGCTGATTTAGTTTTAAGGATTGCTTTTGAACTATTTTGTTAGAACTCCTATTTCATTAAATTGAATAAATTTGTCTTTGATGGTTGGTGTTTTTATTTATTATCTTGCAATAAATCTGGATAGTGAGTGAGATTAATTGTGTAGGATTGTACAAAGAGAGTTAGTAGCCTATAGACATACAATCAACATGTTAATTGGCTAGTTAGAAGAGAAATCTCGATGAATTCAATTTATCACCCATAGGATAGTTTAATAACTAGTTGAATCAGTAGAGCCATTGGGTAGGTTTAGAGGTCGTCCAATTGATTCCCTTTAATTCGATTAGGGATAATTAATTACACCTTGAGAGACCGTAATTAGTACATTTGGAAATCTAGGGTAAGACGTAATTCGATTAGTAAAATAGGAGGGAGACAAAATAAGGAAAAAAACTAATCTCTAGTCTTTAGATTCTTGAATTCCAATTTTTCTATATTTTGGTATTATCTATTGCTTTGTTATAGTCTTTTAATTTTAATTTAACTTTCCAGATTATTTGCATTAAACAATTTTGTTTCTTAAACAAAGTTTTAACTAAATTAAATGGTGTCTAGGCATCAATCTTTGTGGGATCGATATATGCTCTTTTTAACTATAAGTCACAACCTGTTCACTTGTAGTTTTTGAGAGTAAAATAAGTAGATAGGTTTTACCATCAACAAGTTTTTAGTGCTATTGTTGGGGATTAATTGTTTAGCATCTTGGTTAATTTAGATTACTTTGATTTAAGAATTTTTATACTTTTCCTTATGTAATTG
>JAOTJB010345863.1:0-24724 GCA_027123815.1 Erythroxylum minutifolium
TGCTAAGGCAAAAATTCAAATTCCATGCTTATTCCATAACTATCATGCTTAATTCGACAAAAATATTTCGGGGGCCAACAAGTGCTACCATATTTTCAAAGAAAACACTACCGTTGTAAGTTCAAGATCATATGTAAGGTAGTTATGTTCGTGCGTCTTAAGTTACCTAGAGGCATATGCAACTACCTTTCCATGCTGTATCAAAACATAACCCAAACCATTTCTAGATGCATCACTAAACATAACATATTCCTAACCAGAAATGGGTTGAGCCAATACAGGAGCTTCAATAAACATTCTTTTTAGTTTATCAAAACTAGTTTGACATCTAGTAGACCATTCATACTTCACTCCTTTTCATAGAAGTTTAGTCAAAGGGGTGCTATCACCGAGAATCCATTCACAAACCAGCGATAGTAACCTGCCAAACCCAGAAAAATTCTCAATTTTGTCACACTCCATGGTGGCTTCAGTTAACAATTGCTTCAATCTTACTGGGATCAACTTTAATCCTTGAGAAGAAACAACATGTCCTAGAAAAGATACCTCCTGAAGCCAAAAATCACACTTACATAGCTTAACATATACCTACTTTTTTTGTAGGGTTTGTAACACAACTTGTAGATGCTCAACATGATTATGTTTACTCTTGGAATAGACCAGGATATCATCTATAAACACCACTAAAAATTGGTCTAAATAAGGCCAAAACACTCTATTCATCAAATCCATAAATGCAGTCGGAGCATTAGTTATCCCGAATGGCATTACCAAGAATTCATAATGTCCATTTTGGGTCTTGAATGCAATCTTCGGAACATCCCCATCTTTTACCTAAAGTTAATAGTATCTTGATCGCAGATCTATCTTTGAAAATACTCCTGCATCTTTCAATTGATCAAACAGATGTTCTATCCTTGGCAATGGATACTTATTCTTCGCGGTGACGCTGTCTAGTTGCCTGTAATCAATACACATCTAGAGAGTACCATCTTTTTTCTTAACAAACAAAACTGGTGCTTCCTAAGGTGAGACACTGGGTCGAATGAACCCTTTACCTAGTAGCTCTTGTAGTTGAACATTCAACTCCTTCAACTCAGTAGGAGACATCTTGTACAGTGGTCTGGATATAGGATCAATGCCAGGCATAACTTCAATAGACAACTACTTCCCTTTCAGGAGGGAGTTTGAATAGCTTTTCAGGAAACATATCTAGAAATTCACTCGCTACTAGAATATCTTGCAGTTTAACAATCTCTTTCCAAGAATCAATTACAAAAGCTAGATAAGCTTCACACCCCTTCCGAAGGAGCTTCTCAACTTGTATAGTAGATACCACATTAGCTAGAGAACCAATACGGATGCTATGCATTACTATTTCAAATTGATCAGGCTTCTTAAGCACAACTATCTTAGCAATACATTCAACCACTGCCTAATGCTTGGATAACCAATCCATACCCAAAATTAAATCAAATTCATGAAAAGGCAATTTAATCAGATCCACGATATAGTCACTTCTTTGGATCATAACAGGATAGTTTCTATAAACCTGATTAACCAACACACTATTACTAGAAGACTGATTACATGAATATCATACTCTAACGAATCTACAAGCATCACTTTATCAAAATTTCTCCAACACAAATATAAAAACGAGTGGGTCCAGGATCAATCAAAGCATGCATTTCAGAATCAAAGAGAAAAACAGTACCTGCAATGATTTCAAGTGCATCCTGATCCTCACGAGCTTTCAAAGCATAAGCTTAAGCTGTAGTACATGGCACACTAGGTCGATCAAAAATTTCTTATATAGTACCTAGATTAGGTCTACTATGTCTAAATCCTCCATGACCTCTATCGCGTCCTTTATTTCTAGTAGATGCATGAGAAATCTCTTTACCAGCTTGTGATGTCTTAGGCTATCTCACAGGACAATTGGCTATTAAATGCTTAGTTCTACCATATTGATAAAATGCACCCATAGCACTCCGACATGTACCCCAATGATGTTTGGAGTAATAAGGGCACTTTGGAGCACTAGAACCTCGGCCCATAGAAGAACCCCTACCAGAATCAGTCGATAAGGGAATGTCCTATCGCCTTCCCCTAACTATAAATCTTTAAGTAAATTCTTGAGTAGTGGAGGCACCTTCACGACTTCTCTTACTCAAGGACTGAACTCCTCTAATAAAACCTCTTCGCTGACCCCATTCTCTTTTAACCATCTCTTACTTCTCTATCTTCATGGTAGCTTATACCTAATAGTTATGATTTGCATTATAGTTTAAGGTTTAATTTGTGATGTATTCAGTGTCAATTTAAATGTTAAGTGTGCGTTTAGGTTTTAATTGTGTTAGTTTATATGTTTAAGTGTTTTTTTTATCGGTTAGTATGAGTCTTTGAGCTTAAATGTTATGTTTTTGAGGTACCTTGATGTTGCGGTCTAAACAAAACAATATAAATTATCTAGACCAATTAGAGACAAGCGCATCCCGTCGACAAGTAATATAAATTGTTAAGAACTGGATATTGTACCCAAGGGAAATTCCAACACGTAAGACAATTAAATTAAATGACAAAAAAGTACTCGAATGATCAAGAATTAATTGGTTTGAAAATAAAATAAAATAAAATAAAATAAAGTAAGCAAATCAAGGAAATATGAAAAATGCAAGGTATGAATTAAAATGACTATATTTAATCAAATGATAGAAATCAGTTAAGGTATAGGATTTCAACTAGATTGGACACTAAAAATTATAATGGTGGATTGATCTAGGAAATACTTCACTAAAGCAAGTTAAGCCCAATGTTTATGGGAATTCCCTTCTCTTCTAAATCCCAGTCACCCACTTGGTTTATAGATAATTTGGAATAAAAGGCATTCAATACAAGAAGCCTAAAACTAAGTTCTTTAATCTTAGACATCCTCACATAAGATCCTAAGGTTGGTCTACACTTTAGTCTCAAGTATGTCGCTTGATTAATTTTCCGACAAATTAAATCCCATTGGTTGTGGCATTCAATCATCTAAGGTCTTAATCTAGGTGATCAAGCTAAATTAGGACTAAATATGCATTCAATCAAGCAAAAATCAATACCACAAAAATTATCCTAATCCAATATCAATCTTAACCTTAACCGAAAAGAAAAACTTACTCACACATATTCATCAATGTAACATAAATCATGGTCATAAAATATGTTTACATTGATTAAATCACGCAATTAAAATAAATACAGAATAAAAAATAAATTAAGAAAACAAATTTAAAACACCCATTTTTCTGCAGGTCCAACGTGCTTTTCTCCAGCTCTACGTTGTTTTTTCTCCAGCTCTTCACGTGTTTCTCTATCAGCTGCTCATGCCCTCCTTCAAAATAGCAACAACATTTTTTTTTCTACTCACTAGTAGCTGCCATGTTATTTATCTCTTCTAGCCCAGCTCGCGTTATTTTTCATGTTCTTTTAAACCACCAATCAGCTTTTTTAGCCACCAGCATGTAATGTTATCAACGAGAAAAGAGTAGTGTCCTCAGCTGCTTCAACCTTCTGCCTCCACGTCTACTTTTCTCCACTAGCCGATGTTGTTATGAAATGAATGAAGGTTGCTTGTGGAGTCACCAGCTTCTTCAACTACACCGGCTGCTTATGTTGTTCTGAAATGAGTGACGCTTCCACCAGCTGCTCCAATGAGGTCACACCACTAGCTGCTATAACGTTGCTTCAGAGTTTGTGTTTCCACGCAGCTGCTTCATCTCCATATCTCCACCTACTCATGTTATTTTTCTAGCTTATGTGTAGAGAGTTTTGAGTGGTGGATGGCTGTGCGTGAGTAACCTCCCTCTTGTCTCTAATAGCTCCTCACTTCTCTCCTTGCCAATGTTTTTTTTTTCTAATGGAATGTCCACACTCTCCTCTTCACGCTACCTGCTGCTCCTCTTTTAACGCCTGTAGCTCTCTTTCTTCCTTGATTACCGCCAGCTGCTTCAAGAATATCATGCTGCCACTTATTTTTTCTTTTTGTCTCATTGCATTAAATAAATTCCAGCCCTCTTATTTTTTAACTTTTTTCTTCTGCAGCCATCTACTTGATTATAAGAGAATTTTTTTTACCTGTTAAGCAAAGCTCTTGTCTTCTACTTCACTATCTATGCTGCCTGCTATATTCAACAAAAAATGTAAACCATGCCAAAGCCACCCTTCATGCTAGCTGTCATTTTTTCCTTTGTCCATATTGCTATGTTGTTTTTCTTTTGCCTTCTCCAAAGTCCACGCACGCCACTTCTTAGCTTCCCAAGTTTTTGTTTTTGTCTTTGGCCATCCTATCTATTAAATCACATTCTTGAATGCAATAACATGCACAAGTTAATGTTTTCTAGAGGTTCTCTTTCTTGATGCTTTTGATCATTCCAAATTTCATAATGTGCCTAAAATTAAAACAAATAACTTTTAATTAGGGCAATTTAAATATTAAATGGACAATAGTTTAGCGAATTATATATCAAAAATTAATACAAAAATTTCCATCGACAATAATTGAGTCATTGTCTCACAATTTGGCCACAGTTCTTGGTCAGCTGAGTGTAGTAAGTCAAAAAATTGTTTGGATTGAGGGTTAGGTTCTTCTTCTAGATTTTCTATATTTTCCCGAACGTTATAACCGCCTGCATCATAAGCCATTTACGTGTAAGGATTTTCATTTGCATCCACATTATTTGTTCTAATTCCAATACCCCTTCAAACTCATTGAAGCTAACTGAGAATTGTGCTTGATTACTCCTTGAGGTGCTACAAATCAACGGTTCCCCATCTCGTGTCTATTGCAAATATTAGAGACAAACCCTCTTCTCAACAAATGCTCGTTCACTTCATCAATAGGTAGGAAACGAATGTGTTTGCATTTTTTACATGGACATCTGATCTTTGGCCCATCCATATATACAGGTTGAGAACATACATAATGAATAAAAGCTTCCACCACCTCAACAAATTCAGGATTAATGAAACCATCATGTGATAATTGTCTATACATCCAAGATCTATCAACATTGCTCATTTCTGCAAAACTGTTAATTTAAATCAGTGATTCCATAGTTGGTATCCTTCATGGCACCCCAAAATTTACAGAGCATCTAAACTTCACACATCCCCTAAGTATTAACCAATTTAATTAAGCACCTACAATTGATTTCAAAACTACAGTACGTGGCATTGTTTACACCTGTGAATTAAGAAAACAAGTTCTTACAGTGACTTCTAAGCTCGTGGAATATTTCACTGATAAGCCTCACGGGAGCTGCATCACTGGTTTCCAACCTATATATCATCCTACGAGTTTATTATGGAACGAATTGTCTTGTCTATGAAATGTATTACTTCCTTGCGCTAATACTGTGTTTGCATTAATCACAATGAAGTTAAAGTATTAATCGTAGTAATTAATCACCTATAATTAATCGATCGAATTAATTACCTACAATTGATTTCAAACTGATTCCACATACAGTAAATACTTAGACTATTAAAGAAGAACATAAAAAATCATCAATGATTATAAGAATATTCTAAACAACAAAACAAATTCAAGACCTCCTTTGTATTCACACAAAATCCAAAGGCATCATAATCGCATTATTAAAGCAATACATATGGTAAATATTAATTAGTTGCATGACTAACCTCAATGGATAGACAACTTTAGACTACAAAAAAGAAAGTTCAATGACGCACTTCAACACAATATGGGGCCTGCGAAAAAGAATATGAAACATTTAATCTAATACACTTGTGGTAATACAACATCATAAACTATTGTAAGAAAAAAGACAGAACACTTAATAATTGTTGTATTAACTCAAAGCAGAAGAACAAAGGTATCATAATCGTATTATTAAAGCAATACATATGGTAAACTTTAGTTCGATGAATAACCTGGATAGATGGACAATTTCAAACTACAATGAAGAAAGATGAGCGACGATCTTCCACACAATAGGTCTTGCAAAAAAAATGAAATATTTAATATAATATAGTTTTTTGTTATTAGGTGAAAGCAAAGTACAAAATAAGGACTCATAAGGGAACCGCTATGCTGTAAACAACTATATTGTATTATTATTACTAATAATAAAATTAATAAGAATAATAAAATTACTAATAATAATAATTAAAAATTAATTACAATAATTACAATAATAATAATACTAATAAAATGATTAATAATTAATTATAATATGAATAATAATAAGTACAGTAATAATAATAATAATATTATTATTATTAATAAATTGAATAAGAATAATAAGTTTAATAATAATAATAATAATGATAATAATGATAATAATAATAATAATAATTGATACAAATAATAAAAATAAAAATTAATAATTAGTAGAAAATTAATAATAATAATAATAATAAGTAGAGAATTAACAATAATTATTATTACTAATAATACGAAAAATAAAATTAATAAGATTAATAATATTATTATTAATAAAATAGGGTTAATAATTAATGGCAATAATAATAAACATAAAATTAATTATAATATGAATAATAACGTTACACTACTTTTTAAATATACACTTCAAATACACAATTCCTTCTCTTCAGATACACATTCTCAAATACACACTTTAATTACACAATCCCTTCTTTTCAAATACACAATTCAAATGCACACTTCAAATACACAATCTCAAATACACACTTCAATTATACAATCCTTTCTCTTCAAATACATAATTCAAATACACAATCTCAAATACACACTTTAAATATACAATTCAATATCAAATACATACTTCAAATACACAATCTCAAATACACTCTTCAATTACACAATCCCTTTTCTTTAAATACATAATTTAAATACACACTTCAAATACACAATCTAAAATACACACTTCAAATACACAATTCCTTCTCTTAAAATACGCAATCTCAAATACACAATTCAATATCGAACACACACTTCAAATACACAATTCAATCTCAAATCCCTTCTCTTCAATCTCAAATACATACTTCAATCTCAGCTCCTTATCTTCAGTCTCAAATACACACTTCAATCCTAAATACATACTTCAAATACACACTTCAGTCTCAAATCCCTTCGCCTGAATCTCAAATTCACACTTCAATCTTAAATCCCTTCTCTTCAAAACATTACAACAAATTATTATTATAACAATTACAACAAAATATTACAACAAAACATTACAACAAAAAAACAGAAAGATGGCAACGTGCGACGTGCAACGTGTGATGGACGGCGAAGAAGAGCAGAGGAGAAGCTGCAGATGCACTAGGAAGAAAGATGACAACGACAAGGAGAGGAGAAGGCTGGCGATAGAGAGCGGAGGAGATATGATTTTGATTAGAAACGATACCATGATGAAAAAAATCATCTTTAGTTTGATAATGGGAGAGAAAAGGATAAAACACAAAACAAGGAAAAGGGTGATAATAATTTTATGCCCAACAAAAAACTTAGATTCACTTAATCGTTACAAGATGGTTTTAAGTAGATGATAGTACCACTATAACAAGTAAAAAACGCAATCTTTATAGATTGCCAAATAACAAATGAAAGAAGCATAAGTCATTCATTTCCTTCCCAACAAAATAATCAAAATGTAGCATTTGTATCCATTTAACAACCACACAAAGTCCAATAACTATCAAATAGATACAAAACTAGAAAACAAAATCATAAATATCCTTGAACTCCCAAAAAAACCCTCATCAATTTTTATAAGATCTATAAGTTTTTGTAAGAGCCATGCGTTTTCTTTGTTTTTGTTGTATCACTTCTAATAAGATGATGTTTATTCTCAAAATAATGAGATTATTTTTAAATAAAAAATTATCCTTTTCTCTTTCAACAATTGATGTCAAAGTAAGGTATGAAAAAGAAGTGGATTATGAGAGTTATTAAGTCCTACCAAATAGGAAATAGTGTTATATAGATTACAATTATATGGTAATCAATAATAACATTGAAAATGCCAATGGAATGAATTGAGGGATAAGCAATAGAAACATGCAAAGGCTTTGTTCCTAATTCAACAAGGAGTGGATAATGTCTTGTTTCCACAAATGATGGGAGCAACAAATCAAAATAGGCATGTGATCTACTTCAAGAACACTATTATGTATCAATTAAGGTTGTTATCATGAAATTACAATATCAAGGCATGTGATCTCTTTTAATGATTTTTTTTGCCTCATTATCCTAGCCTTTGAAGATTAGACTAGCCTCACTATTTAATAAGGATAATAAATAAAGGAGAACTGATGCATTCCTTGATCTAGGAGTTCAAAAGTGTTAAAAAGAAAAATGCTTCCAGGGAATCAAAGATGAAATTCCACTATATAGTGTCAAAATCCTTTTGAATTCAATTTTTAAAGTACAGAGCAAAAGCTGTTAAGTTGTCAATTTGCGACTATTTTGTATTTAAATCTCTTTAATGTGTTGAAATTATTATTCAAAATTAAGGGAATTGTCTTATAATTGTTTGTAGATGATTTTCAACACCTTAAAGACGAAATTGCATCAAAAAGATGAAAAAGAAACGAAGAAAATTCGAAATTCCAAATCTGGCAACAAAGCAGTCACTAGACGTGGCCACGTGTAAGGATGGGAACAGATTCTGTAGATTTTGCTTCAAAGTTTAAATTCAAAATTTTCACAATCTTTAAAGATTAGACTTCTATCTTATCAAGGAGATCTGCAACTTGAAGTGGGATAATGATTATCTGCAAAAGATTACGAGAAGGGAAGGAAAGAGAGAGAAAAGGGCATTAAAAGAACAAAAAGTGAACAGTTAGAAGTGGTACTGTTCACGGCACTTTTCATACAGACCTAGGAGGAGTCTTTTATTTTCGACTGTTTTTCTTCTTATTGGGGACAGAGAGAGGAGACTGGATTTTCTGCACTGTTTTGCCTTGTGATTTCGGTAGCCACCTGAGGATTAGCTCATCTTTTCTGCAGTGCTTTTCTTTTGTTTTTACATCAGTTACAGTCCAAATTAGATAGTCTACATTTCTGCACTTCTTCTTGTTTATCACGTACTGTTCATGCAACCATTGTTTCCGTATTTTCTGCATTGTTTGCTTCACAGTTACTGTTCACGCAACCACTTTAGGATTAGTTTTCGACGTTTTGTTCAGTATTTCTTCTTGTTTTTCAGAAGCCATAGTTAGTTTTATTTTCTACAGTATTTTTTTATATTTTCAAGTTTTCTGGAAAGACCTAGGATCGAGACAATATATTTTGTTATTTCTTTTATGTTCAATTTCATTATGAGTAGCTAAATCTTTTTCTTGGTTTACAGAATCCTAGTTATTGAACTCTGAATATTGTGAGACTTTTGTTATTTGTTTCAATTGATTTATCAGTCAATTATTAATTATTTTTCTAGATTATTATTTGATTGTTTGATTTTACGACTAGGTGCGCAACTAGTTTGTGATTTTATTCAACCAATCGCTAAATTAAATAGGTTGACGTTCAAACTTTTTAATCAAAAGCAGCGACTACGATTTTTGTCTACTACGTTAGGGACAGAATTCTAGGAAAAATAATTGTCTAGGCTAAATATACATCGTATGTATGTTATCTAGTTCGCCGGTTTTCTTGATTCGTAAAGCTATTAATTAATTAAATTTGAGATCGTATCCAAGTTATTAATTAATAAGGGTTAATTCAAATACATGTTTTGGTTAACTAAACATAAGAGAAATAGGTAGAGAAATTTACCACGACGAATGCTTAATTGATAAATTGGTTATTTTTTGTGTCGATGATCAACGCAAGTTTAATAATAAAGGAGACCGGAAGCCAAGATTCATTCTTATTGATTGTTACATTTTCTTTGTTTTCCTATTCGTTATTTTTCAATTTCATATTCTATTTAAATTCTGTTTAAGTCGTAATCTAAATTAAAACCCCACATTTCATTACATTGTTTTGTTTTGAATTCGTAATTCCTTTACCATTAAGATTCCTCGTGGGAATGATATCCACTTACTACTACTACATTAATTTGTGTTAACGGAAGTTGGTTTCTTTTTAATTTGGTTGCAGGCGACAGCATTACCAGTACCTACGCTAAATCAAAAAGAGTTTTAGGTAACACACAAAAGTGTAACTATAAATATAATTATTGTTGCCTTTTTATTGAGAAGACAAAATACAGATCATTAAATAAAATGACATTGTTATAGATGTATAGCATAAAAAAAATTAGGCAACAAAATGAATAATGATGCTTATATTTTTGATTAAAGAAACAAAATAGTTTGAAACTATAGCAACAATGTTAAATGGATATAACAATAGTTTGAATAATGTTGCTTCAAGTTTTGACTAAGGCAATATAATAGTTTCAAAAAATAGCAATAATGTTGAATAGATATTGTAACATTTTAAGTCTTTATAAGGAAATATAATGATCTTTTTATAGAACAATTTGTAACAACAAAAGCAACAATTTCTTCTTTCGTTACTAATAATATGTTAATGTAAAAGAAAACTCTTATCATTAAGTAGGCAAGATCTATATATACATCAAAAGCAATATATATACATTAATGTATGCCTTAATTACGTACATACTATCAAATGTAAATGACCAAAAAGCTACATTTATATATGTTATACCGTTCATAAGGACTTGTAAAATTCAACCTTTAACATATTCAAAATACAAAAGCATACATTCAGTAGCTAAAATATTCACCTACATTATCTTCTTTCATTTTATATGGAATATAAGTGAATGAATCTAAATACTAAACAAAATCAATATGTATGAGCACTCCAAAATCCTTCACCAAGTACCTCCCTATCCACTCCTAATCATCACCTTCCTACAAGAAAAAAAGAAAAAAAACAAAAGTTTATTAGAATTGTAAAATTATTATGCTCCTATTAATATTGATATATCTAAAGGATGAAATATTATCTACTTTATTGTGGCCTCAATTTAATCAAGAAAAATAATATAGTCCAAAATCTTGGTATGTGTTTAAGTTAAAATCTTGTTCTAGTTGCCTTTTCATTTCCATCAACTTTCTCTTATTCTAATTCCATTCTCATTTTTTCCTTTTCAACTTTTACTTTTTGGTTCATCTCTTCTTCCAATGCATTATTGATGGACTACAAAAACTCATTAAGAACTTTGTACAAGGCTTCATTCACCATATTATTTTATTTCATGCTAAATGCTTTACAAAAAGTTTATTATGTCCAGGCCTTATCACTCCCAAATCAGCCATAACTTCATCAAGCTTTTCACTATCATTTTCCTTGTTCACTTCTTTAATGCGAGCCTACAAAAGAAAATTTATAGTCACATTAATGAATGCAAGCACCATATAGGATTACAAAAATTCTACTATAATTCCAGTTATACTAGAAACAACCTATTTTGCCAAGAAGAACAAATCAATAACATAAAAATGTAAATAAAATGGAATCAGAAACACATGAAATAAGCAATAAATTTGGGCATCTCAACAAAAGCAGTAACAATATAGAAAATTATTGCAAGACCAACATTACTCACAATTTTCTCCCTTACAACTTCAATAGATTGTTTGTATACTTTTCCAGGTTTTCTTTTATAAGTTGTAAGATACTTTTCAACATTAGTTAGTGAAGTTTTATCCTCTATTTCATTTTGCTAACCATGGAAACAATTGTTAATTATAATTTAGAATTAATTTAGAAAATTAAAGCAATTTCTTGATATATTATAACTCATTGAAGAACCTACCAACTTAGCATAAATACTTGCAAAGCTCTTAGGACTAGTTATGTACATTTCAGTTTGTTGTTTTCTATTTTGAATATTTGTTTCAGCAATGTAATACACATCAAAGCATTATATTAGTTAGGTATCATGTAACTAATATGTAAAAAGTAATAGTAATTATTATACCTTCACATTTGGGTGGTTCCAATAGGAAATGGGTTACTCAAAGACTTATTTGCTTGTATAGTTGGGACGATTGGCCATTCTTTCTGCATATGTTGTATACTATTTGAAATGCTTTTGCTTCACTCTAAACTTGTAACTTCTCCATGTATCTCTAACAATTTTCAAAGTCCATTCTTTACCTTCTAATGGCAAAATGTATCCCTTCTACAATGTAATAATACTTATTTGAATTTCATAAATCAAAATTTAAAAGAGCATTAAGAAAATGATTTCTTACATTAACATATTCCTAAATAGATTCTTTGGGAATCTTCGCCAATTAACATGGTTTAGAGATGTAATATTTTGTTTACGAGCCACAATACCTAAGAAAACTGTGAATTTAGTTAATGTCTTCTCATTAACACCAATTGCTTGATTAAGAGTATTGAAAAAAAATTAGTTTGCATTATTTTATGGATTGTACATGAATCTCCTTGAGCAAAGTTAGACCTCTCCCCTTCTTTACAAATTTTATATTCAAAATAATTATTAATGTTAGTAAACAAAAGAGAAATTATTTAAATAATAGTGTAATATATGATTATTATTGCATTGAGTAGTAGCAATTTTCGCCATATCCATGCTTATATCATATCCATGTTCTTCAACTACATCTTCATGTGGTTCAAATTTTTGTTCCATAAATTTTTGTCTTAGTTCTTTCCACATTAGAAAATTATACTCTTTTAGTCCCCCCACACTTAGCTTTTGACCATCCTCAGGCAAAACAATAAAATCAGTCACAAACCAAAACACTTCTACACTTTCCATATTTTTCAAGAATAAATAGTCATAATAAGCAAAGAGAAATAACTTCTAAAATTATAGCAAGAACTCAACATTCAATGCTTCTACTCATGACCAATCAACCATCATTCCCTTCAGAAATTTAGCAATCTAATGGTAGACTTAGACAAAGTGTGTGTAAATAACATTGATCATAGGTACATTGAAACACCATATGATCATGAAATTCTATGATTTTTCAAATAATTATGAATCAAAGGACTTTTTAAGGTTGTAATGCAGGCAAGGGTTAAAGTGAGATGTATTTGGATAGTGTAGTGTAAAAGTCATCAAAGCTAGTTAAACAAGAAAAACATTCAATAAAACAGTAAGTGCAAAAACCAACATTCACTCACCGCTGTGTACATCTGCTATGATAAATGCAAAAGCTATGTTCCATATCTTAGATTCAAGCCCTCACACCATAAACCACATGAATCATAACCAATTAGAAGGAATTACTCATTAAAATCGATGATAACAATAAATTAAAACTATAAAGAGTGACCCTTTAAAACAACATCTACCTCGTATACATCACACTCAAATCACCCATTCTATACAATTTTAAGAGGAAAAACTAATAATGAATAACTTTGCAAAACATATGCATTTCCTCGATATTTTTATTTAAACAATTTTTTTCTTTTCTTTTTCTTTTTCTTTTTCTTTTGATTTTGATTTTGATTTTGCTTTTTCTTTTTTATTTTCTTTCTTTTTCCTTCTATTTTTTTTGATAAAAATTGGAAGAAGCTACATTAACATTTGGAATTCATTGATAAGAGATAAAATGACATTCCAATCATTATAACCAACCCACATATATGCACACCCCTTTTGGGCATCAACAATCATCAATAACTAACAAATGCTCCACTAGCTTTAAGGCTTGGGTAGGACATTTGGTTATATTTAAAGCAAGTAATATGGTTATCATAAAAAGAAAGGCCAATAAAGCTCAAAGGGTTATTTGGCTAATGTAACTTGTGAAACAAAGAATGCCTATATCATTTCCATGTTAATCAATATGATAAACATATGGTCGAAAATAGAAAATTAAAGTAAAGTCATGATGTATATGTCATGAAGGTAACACATAAACAAAACACAATGAGATTGATATGGATGTGTCAGTCTATAAAGGCTCTAAATCTCACTGGCTTGTGTCTACCACTGGACACTACTCTTCTAAAGATAATGTATATTAACCAATCACAAGAGTAAAAGTGCATGCTTAATTTTCCATAGAATTTTCTAGTCAATTCACTCTTCAATTATGACTATATAGTCCTAGAAGCAATAGAAAAAGATAAAATATTTGTTTATTTGTTTGATTCCCTCTCTTTTTGTTTGAAAACTTAAAACATGTAAGAAACAAACAAACCTAAAAAAAACACATACATATAAGAAAGAAATGAGAAAATGTAAAGGGGAAGAAATAAACTTCCCTTGGGTGGCCTCCTAAGAAGTGTCTTTGTTCATTGTCATTGGCTTGACTCCTTGTTTTCCTCATCACGTGATAAAATTATGATCTTCAAGTGTCACAATTTGCACTTTCTCCACTCAAGGTTCTTCAGGATCGAACCTAAGTTAATGACCTCTCATATTCAACATCTTCTCTATCTTCAAACTCTTAATCTCTACTAAGTCCCCGCACTCTTGGAATATTTTGAATATCTCTTCACCCTTTTCTTCCTTGTCCAATTTCTCTGATCTACTAGTTAAAGGTGAAGGGTTAGTCTTAACAATAATTATGGACTCAATACTCACCTTTGAGCTAAATGATATATCCTTATCTCCTTCGAGCTCCTTCTCCACTTCTTCTTCACAAGCAATTCCTTAAGTAATCCTCTCAAGATTCTCAAGCTCATCTCCACTCCGTATGGTTTCTGCACTAACATTCCTTGGGTACACCTTAAGGTTGAGATGGTTGGTAGCTACCGTCAGCTGACCCATTTGGCTTACTAAGTTTTAGATATAGAACTTGTATTCCTCTGAAATTGTAGAGTACTAGTAGCAAGAGACATAACTAAATCTTCCAGAGATATACTTAAGTTGGAATCAGAAACTTCTAGTCTATGCGGTAATTGTTGTGCATCTTGTAGCTCATCTAGGAAGTAGTTTTGCGAGCCATCCCATCTATAAATAAAGTTTGTATGATCACACAAACTTAATTATAGGATTGAGAATATGAGTTATAGGAAAATTTTCCATCAATAGCATTAATAATATCTAGCAATAACGTACTCCCTTCCATGTGTCCTTTTTGTATACAAACAAAACAAATGTGAAAAGATAAAGAAATAAATATAAAAACTAATTAGAAACAACTATATACAAAACACAATTAAAATCAAAAATAAAAACTAAAATATCACACTCCTAAGTAACAGTGCCAAATTTTGATAGGTCTTAACACTACACAAAATAACTAAACTTAAAACTATAGCTAGTAATGAGTCTAAGCCGATCCCCAGAGAGTGTGTGTAAAGCTTTTGCAATAAAAATAATTGTTGTTTAGGTTAAGGGTTTTTGGTTTTGAATAAGAAAATAAAGTAAAATTAAACTAACGAAGCAAATTAAAGAAAACAATCAATAATGAGAAAGTGATGAATGCAGTAGAGGTTCCGTCATCGGTTCAATGTCGGACTACACATAATTAAACATACTTTATTGAATTGTTATTCTCATACCTTTCCTAGCAACTATTAATCTTAGGTTAACAATAAGCTCTACTAAACCCAATTTTCCCTTAGCTCGTATTTAATTAAAACGAGTTCTTTAATTAAGCCTAACTACTGAACAACCTAACACAAGCTCTCTAGATTTAGTTGGATAATCGCATTATAAGTTAAGAAAATAGATTAATCAAGGTAACAACCACATAAGCTCGGATCATTTAACCAAGGTTATGTTATCCCTAATGATTCGACATTATTAGTAGCTACTAACAAATCCAAAATACAACTATTATGTGTTGTATTGAAGATTCTAGCAATGGGTTTACATAAAACAATCCAATGAACACATTCAAATCATTCTTACATAATACTTAACTCAATAAGCATAAGATAACGTAAACTGTTTCGAAAGAAAGAAAAAACAACAAGCACAATGTAGATATTCCCAAATGTGTTCTTCTGCATCAATTTCACCTCTGAATTAAGTTGGGGAAGCTTAGCCCTCCAAAGGTCTCCAAAATATACATGCTCTGTCCCTCATTTTGCTCTCCAAACAATTCATCCCTCTTTTTGTCACCAAAATGTACTATTTATACCAAAAATTAGGTTTCAAGTAGCCCAAATCTTCAAATTCATGGCTGTGCATTTTAAGTCATAGCTGTGAATTTTAAGTCACAGTCGTGACTCCTTAATGCCATGAATTTTGATGCTTTTACGACTGTAAACTTTGATGCACATGCATGAACTTTGCGTTTATGACATTTTCTTGTCTCCTCTTCACTCTATCCATCTCCTTTTTGTTCCATAAAGACAATTAAGTTTGAATATCAAGAAGACAACTCAATGAATTTGTTTTCAACTCACTTTAACTCTTGTGCTTCTAAATTGTACCTAAAATCAAATATAAATAAAAATGATTCTTAAACATTTCATAACATTAACCACTAAGTGTTATGGAATAAATGTACAATCAATTAAGCTCATATTAATACTCTTTTTGAATAATCGCTTCCCTTACTTTTCCTTCTATTACATTTTCGCGTATTTCATCTCCTCCACGTACTGATTCCATTTGTGGTTATTCCTCAACAAGTTTCTTTTATTTTTTCCACCTTAAAAAGTCAACAACACTACTTGAAGGACATAAAGGTTATGGTTTGATATTCTTCTTAAAGGACTAACTCTTCCCTTTCTATTAAATTTGTCACAATAAAAAACAATGGAAAGAGCAAATAAATTACAAGTTTTTTAATCTATATCGACATAAACATTTTTTCACTCACATTAGGAAGAGGACAAAAAATAACTGTTGCTAGGGCAACTATTTGCAAACCAAATTAACAGTAGAATAATCACATATATATCACCAAAGCAAATGAGAAAATATGTACCTTTTCTTTAATAAATTGGCATTGCTCTTCACTATCCTCCAAATGCTCTTCCTTTCTATGTGACAGATCAACTGAATATTTTAGTTCATAAGCACAAGTATTCTTTTGTTGCTTTCTTAGAAAATTAGCCATAGACCTTGGTGTAACAAATTTGATCGAGTATGTTTGCTTATTCTCTTTTTTTATTGTGAAGACCTATATCAATAAAGAATATTGTTGATAATAACGATATATAAATTATTAGATTAGTAAAGTATAGTTTCACGGCTGAGTAATTATCACCTAAACAGTGATAACACGCTTTTCCATGACAAAGTTTAATAAATGAATGTGTTTAATTACAATGAAAAGGGATAGAACATGAGTATGAGACTTAGACAAATGTATATAACGTGAGAAGTAAAATTTTAAAATGTAGATAAAATATTTCAAATAACAAACAAGTTTACAAAAGCTTCGTGTGTAACGGCTCTAAAAGCTCAAACTCGGAATAATATCTTACATTTAAATGACAAATTGGAGCCATCAAACGAGATTTTTGGAGCAGATTTGCAAATGTAGAGGGAGTTGCAATGATTTGACGTACGATAAATCACTGTAGTTATTTGGCTTTTTTGATAAGTTGTGGCTGCACTTGTGACATCAATGGTCGTTCTAGCGGCTTTCAGAGTACCGTGATGCAATAATAACATATAAGAAAATGGGAAATGAAGATTGGAAAACACCACAACTTCTTCATGCAAAGTTGTGGCTACACTTGTGACAATAGTGGTTTTTCCAACAGCTTTTAGAGTACCATGACGCAATAATATCATATAAGAAAATGATAAATGAAGATGGGAAAGCACCAAAACTTCTTCATGCAAAGTTGTGGCTACACTTATGACAACAAAGGTTTTTCCAGCAGCTTTCCGAGTACCGTGAAGCAATAATAACGTATAAAAAGATGAGAAATGAAGATGGGAAAACACCACAACTTCTTTATGCAAAGTTTTGGCTGCACTTCCTTGACATTCCTACTTTTGAGCACTATGCTCACAAGGTTTCTTAACCAAGCATTTCCATAAGGAGGGACATCATTTCATACTTGAGAACAAAGAAAATTCTTGATTTGCCTCCCTCTGAAGAAATCCTACAAAACCCTAAGGATTACAGGGAATTCAAGAAAAACTTGTCGTTCCTCTTTGCAATTAAACAAATTTATAAAAGAGATACTATCCGTTGGAGATGAAAATGATTCATTTTAAGACAAATTTAAGCTTTTTGTAAAAAGTACAAGCCAAGGACACTAATATGTATAAGATGTACCATATATAACTATTAACTCTCCTTTTGTTGTAATAAACATGAACCAAACTATCAACTCCATTGTAATGTTTTCATGTGTTACGTATGACTGCGTTATTTCCATGCTTATTGCAGTCCCACTCTTAAGACACAAAACAATAGTTCATTCCGGTTATATGACAATGGCATCATATAAAATCAATTTATTTTAGCATTTTCCCTCAAGCATCTAGGTAAATATTATTGCACCATAAGGAGAATGGACCTCCCCAAAAAGTAAACAGCTTTTTCTGACCAATTTTAGACTTCAAAATCTACCATGACGTTATGAAAATAAACAACTCTACTCATCTATTCCCAAACCTTTACAATACTGCAGGAAACTCCTGTAGAAGGTCAAGGTTTCGAGAATCACAAGATTCCAGCATGTCATTTCTTGAAGCACAACTTTCTCAAAAAAGAAGTAGTTGCACTTGTGACAATAGTGGTTTTTCCAGCAGCTTTCTGAGTACCATGACGCAATAATAATGTATAAGAAGATAAGAAATGAAAACACCACAACTTCTTCATGCAAAGTTGTGGCTGCACTTATGACAGTAGTGGTTTTTAAAGTAGCTTTTAGAGTACCATGACACAATAATAACGTATAAGAAAATGAGAAATGAAGATGGGGAAAACAACAAGAGAGGTTCTCCAAAGAACATTTAGTCATTGCAGGTATGAAATGGATGAAAAGCTCAACTTCTTCATGCAAAATTGTCGCTGCACTTGTGACAACAGTAGTTTTTACAGTAGCTTTCAGAGTACCATGACGCGATAATAAGGAAGTCATGCATGAAAAGCGTGTAGTAACCTTCCCATTATTTACATCGACATGCACATCCTTTTTCCAGCAGCATATAACATACATCAAAATATCATTAATTATATTAAGTCAAGCATGTTAGGTGAATATAAATAAACCTCCAACCCCACAAAAAAAAAGATGGTGTTAGTAGTGGGGCTCACAATATTTTTAAAAGGAGAAAATTACTCGTTCTGCTTCTTTCAAATGAAAATGAAACGTTTATCTCATTTTGGTATCTAAGTCTTGGTTTCTCTATCTTTCCACTTATTGGCAAATTTTCTACCGTGATAATCACTGGGCCTTTACAACGTAGCTATTCTTTCGTATCTATAGCCCTCCATGTTTCATCATCCACAAAAAATTCTAGCTAAAAATGGAGTCTAATAGTTTATGAGTTAAAAAGAGAGAGAGGAAAAGTTTTAGCCATTCACGTTCATTCATGCTCACACTCAGAAGGCAATAAAACAACATGAATGCTACACCAACAGTACTCCGAAGCTTTTTATAATTATCAGCCGAAATCTTAAGTTCAATGAGAGAAAAGACGAGTGAAAATAGAAAATGGAAAAACAACCCTTCACAAATTAATAGAAATCGCGCCTGTATGATTGGTCTGTGCGAGGGAGTGCTTGGTAATGGCTCAACACTTATTCATGATCTCCACGACTTTAGGCTTTATTCATAGCATGTCTCTTAATTTAATTCAAATGTTTGAATAATTTTATTTTGTTTTCTTTTAGTCACCAAAATTAGATTAGTAGCCTTGATTCAACAAGATTTATAGATTGAAGTCAGATTTTCTTTTCTCATATTTGGTCATTCCTTTCTTTTAGTTAGATTCAATTAAACCTTTTATAGATTCAACATCTATTTTCAAAAAATAAAATTAATAATTATAATGCACATATATAATTTATATAGATGAACTTTGATAGTTGTGCATTAGTGTGTTTTTTCTTAAGTATTTAGCATGTGTTTCTTTCATAATATGTTATTATTGTTATGTTTTAGGATTTATTTTGTATGCTTTGTTTAGTTTAATCTTCATTGTGTTCTTTTATGTTTGATGTTAATTTAGGATAAAATTGATCATTTTGGTGTAGGTATGGAGGTTGGCCACATATGCGATTGAGCTAGAAACCAAGAGAGGAGAAAGAGCAAGAATTATGACACAAGAACTCACAATCGTGGGTTTCATACCAATTCCCATGATCGTGGGATGTTTAACCCGAGGATATCACTTATTCTTTTAGGTTTCGATGACTATTTAAAGATAATAACCCTTATGGATGAGAGAGCTTTGTGTGGAACTTGCCTCCTTGAGTAAAAACGCAGTTTAGAGCTTCGGGAGAGGTAGAGATTCAAGGTTTCTCATTCATCATTGGAAAAAGAGCATGCCAACGTCGGATTTTCTAGATTCGGGACAAGAAGAGAAGGAGTTTGATTTGATCAGTTTTCTTTCATTTTTCTCGTCTAGTAATTGTATGATGAATTATTTGATTATTGGGGATGTTATGGACATCATGAGTGGCTAGTTTAATTATAGAGATTGCTTTTGAACTTTTTGTTAAACTCTTATTTTGTTGATTTGAATGATAGATGTTTTTGATGAATGTTGAATATATATATACCTTGCAATATAATGAGAGATTGAGTTGGGTTACTTTTGTAGAATTGTACAATGAGAGTTGGCATTCTATAGACTTACATTCATCAAGTTAACTGATTAGTTGAAAGAGAGATCTTAGCTAATTTAATTGATCACCAATAGGATAATTTCATAACTAATTGAATTGGTGGATTGATTTTGTAGATTGAGAGAGTGTTTAATCATTCCATTTAATTTGGTTAGGGACAATTGATTACACCTTGAGAGAGGGTAATTAATACATTAGGATATCTTAGGTGAAGTATAATTCAATTAACAAAATATGAGAGAGACAAGATACTGAAAAAGTTATCTCTAGTTGTAAAAATCTTCAATTCTAAGTTTCTGCATTTTTAAGTTATCAATTATGTTTTGTTAAGTTGTTTAAATAATTTAGTTTTTCCAGTTTATTTCCACTATTCTTAAACAAAGATTAATTTGAATTAAATGGTGTCTAAGTACATTCCCTGTGGGATCGATATCTGCTTATTACTACAAATCATGACTTGTATACTTGCAATTTTGAATGTAAAACTAAGAGACTGTTTCATAATCAACAAGTTTTTGGCGCCATTGTTAGGGAATTGTTTGTTTAGCATCTTGTTTAGTTTATATTACTTTGATTTAAGAGTTTTTCATACTTTTCCTTGTGTATTTACCGACACATGAACACAACAAGCATGCGAAGATCGACATAATTTAGCGACAAAGAGTTATCTGACATCACAAGACATGAACGAGAGTTAAGAAGAGTGAAGCGTCGAGATATTATAGAAAGAAATATGGCTGAAAAAGGAGAACAAGGAGGAAATGAGAGGATACTGACGGATTTCATAAGGCTAGGATTCAGTCCTCAAGGAGTTGTGAGGCCAATGATTTAAGCTAACAATTTCAAGATCAAGCTAACACTCCTCAACATATTGCAGAATAGTGTGCAATTTTATGGGCTGTCTAACGAAGATCCTAATGCCCACATTGCAAAATTTTTGGAGATTTGTGACACCATTCAGTTCAATGGGATGTCCGACGATTCCATGAAGTTGCGACTATTTTCTTTCACTTTGAAAGATCGAGAAAAGGCATAGTACAACTTGCTTAGTTTGGGGCAAATCAGTACCTGGGAGCAACTAGCCTAAGCATTCCTCAAAAAATATTTTCCATTGGCTAAGATGTCAAGGATCATAAAAGAGATCACAAACTTTCAACAGAGTGATGGGTAGTCTCTATATGAAGTTTGGGAAAGATTCAAAGAACTACAAAGAAGTTGTCTTTACCACAGCCTTCCGAGGGAGTTCCTGTTGCAGATGTTCTATAATAGTGTCAGTTAGAGCACGAGAGGAACCATAGATGCAGCTACTAGAGGTTCTTTGGTGAGTAATACTATTGATGCGGCTCATGACCTTCTGTAAGAATTAGCGAGCAACATTTATATGTGGTCAAGCGAGAGGAGTAGACAGGGACAAAAGGAGTAAAAAGGTATGATTCCGATTGACTTTGTTACTACTTTGCAGGCATAGATCACAGCTCTTACCAAACAATTGAGCAATATACATGGAGTTTCTTCATCTACGGCAAAAGCGATGCAAGTATAGTGTGAGCTATATGGGAGCAACCATGGCTCAGCTGAATGTTTCTTGTTGGGAGCTAATGGTACAGAACAGGTAGGTTACTTGGGCCAGCCACAAAGAGTTAATAATCCTTACTTGAGCACTTATAATTGGGGTGAAAAAACCACCTAAAATTTTCTTGAAGTACTAACATTACAGATGGTCAAGCAAGATTGCAAGGACCTCTTGGATTTTAACAAGATCAAATTGGGTTAATGGAGAGCAAAATGGACAAGTTGATGGATATTTTGGGGTCCAAACTAGCAACTCAAGAAGGGAATCAAAAGAGGATGTTTGCCAGCTAAGAGGAAAGTCAGAAGAGGATGGAAGCAAAGTTTGACTAGATTGTGAAGAACCATGCCTCATCCATCCACAACTTGGAGGTTCAAGTAAGTCAACTTGCTAATGCTTTGTCTTCTAGAAGTGCAGGTAGTCTATTGAGCAATATTGAGGTCAACCCAAAGGAACAACTCAAGGCTATTACACTTTGAAGTGGCAAGTAGATGGGGGAACCAAGTGTACAAAAGGATAGCCAAGAAAAAGGAAAGGAGATAGAAGTAGAGAAAGAAGAAGAAAGGTCCTATATACCACCACAACCCTACAAGCCTAAACTTTCGTATCCCAAAGGGTGAAACAACATCAGGTGGACACTTAGTTTTCCAAGTTTTTGGAGAAATTGAAGAAGCTATAGGTTAACTTGTCATTAGTGGAAGCTTTGGAGTGCATTCCCAAGTACGCAAAGTTTCTATAGAATATACTTATACGCAAATGCGCTTGGGATGAAAATTAGACAGTAACTTTGAAGAAAAATTGTAGTTCATTCATATCAAGCCAAATGACTTCAAAACTACAAGATCCAGGGAGTTTTACTATTCCATATGTTGTTGGCAATTTTGAATTCTCTAAATGTTTATGTGATGTAGGTGCAAGTATGAACTTGATGCCTTTGTCCATTTTCAGGAAATTGGGATTAGGAGAGGTCAAGTCAACATCTATGCTAATTCAACTTGCGGATCAATCCATCAAAAGGCCATTTGGAGTTGTAGAAGACGTATTGGTAAAAGTGGACAAATTTATTATTCTTGTTGATTTTATTGTGTTAGATTTTTAAGCTGATAGAAATTGTCCATTGATTTTGGGTAGGCCTTTTATGAATACTAGTAGGTCATTAGTTGATGTGCATGGTAGTAGTAGAATTGGTGATGAGCAGGATGAATTTAATATGTGAAAATCTTTGAAGAAACTGATGGATGGAAATGTGTGTATGAAAATTGATATGGTGGATGAGTATGTAAAGGAAGTTGAAGAGGAAGTTAATGAAATTAATGAAGTACATAGGGATAAGAGTGTGAAAGAAGAAGAATTATGTGAGGAAGTTGATCTAGAGAAGTTGGAGAAGATAGATACACCCACACCACCTTCGATTATTGAACCCCCCACTTTAGAGCTTAAACCCTTCCTACCCATTTGAGATACACCTTTTTAGGAAAGAACTATACTCTACCTATCATTATCTCCAACCAATTAGATTGTGAGCAAGAAAAGAAAGTGGTGGAGACCATTAGGAAGAGGATGAGAGCCATAGCATGGAAAATTTATGATATTAGGGGGATTAGCCCCAATGTGGTGATACATAGGATTAACCTAGAAGAAGGAGAAAGACAGAAAAGGTTAAATCCAAACATGCAAGAAGCTGCGAAGAAGGAGGTAGTGAAGTTGTTGGATGCGGGGATCATTTACCCTATTTCAGATAGTGAATGGGTGAGTCCAGTACAATGTGTGCTGAAGAAGGGTGGCATAACAGTGGTAGAGAATGAAGCAGGTGAAAAGATTTCTACTACTACCATCACAGGTTAGCGAGTGTGTATCGGCTATAAGAAACTAAATTTGGCCACCCAGAAAAATCGTTTCCCTTTATTGTTTATGGACTAAATGATTGAGAGGGTGGCTAGTCATTCTTTTTATTGTTTTATTGATGGATATTTAGGGTACAATCAAGTATTTATATATCTGGAAGACCAAGAGCAGACCATGTTCACTTGTCCTTATGAGACTTTCGCTTATAGGGGGATGCCTTTTGGTTTATGCAATGCACCTACCACAATCCAAAGGTGCATGATGGCCATATTTGTAAATATGAATGAAAATTTTATGGAGGTATTTATGGATAACTTCTCAGTCTTTGGATATTCTTTTGATCATTGTTTGCTTAATTTAGACAGAGTACTTCAAAGATGTGAGGAGTCTTACTATTCTTAAACTAGGAGAAATGTCATTTCATGGTCCAAGAGGGAATTGTATTAGGCTATAAGATCTCATACAAGGGGATTAAAGTGGATTATGCTCAGACAGAAGTGATTGAAAAGTTGCCACCTCCCACCAACATTAAGGGTATCTGTGTAACACCCCACTCCCGCCGAACCCGAACCCGATATCGACAGTGATACCCGAATCCGTGCCCCGCGAGGGTGGCGT
>JAOTJB010345888.1:0-12153 GCA_027123815.1 Erythroxylum minutifolium
ATTGACGTAAGCAAAATGTTTCGAAAAGAAAAAGTGGGCCCACATGAGTGACCAGTGTAAAGAGTTTACAAAAAAAATATATACCGAGTTTTAAATGTTAAGCGATGTGACACGCCACCATCGAGGGGCACGGACTCGGGTATTACCATCGATATCGGGTTCGGGTCCAGCGGGAGTGGGGTGTTACATAAATAGCTACTTGCTACTGGTAGGCCTGCAATATTGAAGTAAATCAACAAGCTCCCATACCTTATTATGCCTCATAAATTGCATCTCATCCTTCATTGCTTCCCAACATAAGTCCGTATGGGGTCTAGAAACAGCTTCAGTAAGAGTTACTGGATCCCAACATGTCCTATGTCATAGTCTTGTTCACCCAAATAGATTATGTAATATAATAAGATAATAGTCGCCTTTCTCTGGTGGATCTGCGTAATTGTATAAGTTCTTATACCTCAAAAATCTATTCCTGAATAGGTATAGGTCTTTGTGTCTGCATAGGTATGGTACTCAAACCTTCATCCACCGAACCTAACTATATGAGAGGTGGATATGAAGTAATTGTAGTATCCGTCCTGCTATCTCATAGAGGATGTGAGGATCCTTCCTTATCATGAACATCGTATTCTAGAAACTTAGTCGTCTGCGATTCCACTATTCTGGCCCCTCCTTCTCTACAGTAAAATTTGTAGCCTTTAAAGTGGTCAGGATAACCTACTAAATAGCAACGAGTAGAACAAGGTTACAATTTACTTTCATAAGGACTATATATCCTTACCTCAGAAGGGCATAACCCAGAGTTCAAAAGGCGTCTTTGGTACTTACTTACTTGGGACTCTATTTAAGATATACAATGCCGTCTTGATGGCTTCACCCCAAAGATATTCGGGTAGGTTAGTCTTGCTCTGCATTGACCTCATCGTGTCCTTTAGGTGCGATTGCACCTTTCGGCCACACCATTTTGCTCAGGACTACAGGGCATAGTGAACTAAGTCACTATTCCAACTGATTCCAAATGCCTGGCAAACGAACCCTTTTCTTGTCCTACAACCGCATGTCTGCCATAGTATTCCCCTCCCCTGTCAAATCTGACTATCTTTATTGATTTTCTCAATTGGTTCTCAACCTTAGTCTTAAAGATCTTAAACTTATCGAGAACTTCAGACTTTTCCTTAAACAAGAACACATAGCCATAGCGGGAATAATCATCTAAAAACTTTAGAAAATATCTAGCATTGCAAAATGTGACTGTATAGGGACCACTAACGTCTGTATGTATGAGGTCCAATAAACCAAAAGCACGAGTTGATCCCTTTTTCTTTATCTTAGTCAACTTACACCTACAACAATCGATACATATTTCCAAATCACTAAAGTCCTAAGTTGGGAGAATATTATCCTTTATCAATCTCTCAACCCTCTCCCTGGAAAGGGCAAGACGTTTATGCCACAACATGTATGATGTTTCCTTTATAAAGGCTCTCTTTTGAGTAACAAGTTCAACAATATAAGAAGAGACATACATTTCGTTAGGAGTAAGACACTCTATATATTTCGTAGGATAAGAAGGCAGTTCCGATATGTCCTGTATTGATAGAAATATTTACAACTGAAGTATCAAATAGAAAATGATAGCCCTCTTTATCCAAAACTGATACAGAGATCAAGTTCTATCTAAAAGACAGTATATAAAATGTGTCTTGTAAAACTAATACAAACCTTGTATCGAGATTCAAGCCTGCATTATGGAAGCAACATGATTAGAAGCTCCACTATCTAACCACCAAGAACTTGATGTGGTTATAGCTACATTTGATTCATGAATCATATAGGTTGAGGAGTTACCTGATAGTTCCTACTTAACCTTCCACAGCTTGTATTTGGGTAATCGACCTTTCTATGCCCCTTTTTCTTACAGAAGAAGCACCTCATACCCTTTATGTCATATGGGCCCTTAGCAATGCTGAACTGTCCAATTTGAATTTATAGAGACAGTTTGGGTTTCTTACCGTTACCTTTAGGATGTTGGGGCTTAGCCTTCCCCTTATCTTTGGCAGCTGCAAATAAGGTTGTATGAAGGGAACTCTTAATCTTCTCCTCAAACACACCGAAAAATCAAGGCATTGATGTCCTAGGCCTCATCCTGAGAGATGTAGGAGGTAGCCAACATCTCAAACTCTCAAAGGAGAGTATTTAGTGCCTGATGCACTATGAGTGTGTCAGGAATAGGTATATCTAATGCCTTCAGCTTACTCTGAAGGTGAACTATCTTGATAATATACTCTCTAACGCCTCCTTGGAGAACAGCTCTTTAATCAAGGTGCTCTGCTCCGTATGAGAAGACACCTAGCACCTTGTCCCTCTGGGAAATGCTATCCATAAACTCCTTTGCTATGACCGTATTTGGTAATCCACTGAGCAGATGATCTGGGATCGATCTCTTGATGGTCAAATAGCATATCCTATTTGAGCTGATATTAGTAAGTGGAGAAGGTCTCTCGATATGCATCGCTATGTTGACGTCAACTATATCTAGGGCAATCTCAACATCCTTCTTCCACTTTTTGAAATTGAAACCATTTAAGGTCTCAATTGTGACAGCATTATTGTCTACAAAAAAGGTGACTGCAAGATAGAAAAGACAATGTAAAGATAAGTATAAATGTAAGACAACTGTGATACTTAAAGCATTAAAGCAATATCTATACTAAGAATCCAGTCACACATATTATGAAACTCCTTTGGACTGAATACATAATATATGTAATTAAACCCCCACAAAAAAGAGATCAGTGTACAAACCATCAACTCTCATGACACTACCACCTTTGGGTAAATAGGTCATTTAAGTAATGACTTTTCTATCTAATGCCTTTATGAACATCTTAAAACCCTATATAAGGCCAGCACATTTGGGCATAATAACCAAACATAAGGCCAGAGACATCCCCCAACATGTGAGCAGAACAATCCAAAATACTGACTTGAAAGACCACTTTGGTGACTATGTCCTCATTAGTACCCTAGAAAGTCCACAAACACAAGAGATACATCTTTATGTCATCCTTACATTCTATATGGGCATAATGTATGTGAAAATTAGCTATAAATGCAAAAACCAAATGCACAGTCAAATAATCACATACTAGTATTGAAAATATCGTCTTTAAACATTATTTGAGACTTTTATTTAAAAAATTCTTAATGAGAGTGACTATCGTACTTTCCCAAATACCGAACCTACCACACGGGACATACAACTTTAAGTGTCTCCCTTATGTAGTTCGAAGCACTAAAATGCACTCAAAATCATCTTTAAAAAGCTTTAAAACCTTTTCTGGAATCCAATTACTAACGTAATAAATCCAGACAAATTGAAAAATCACTTTAAAAATTCTGTCGACTCGGAAACTTACCCAAAAGGACCTGGGGACACTTTATAGTAATTTTAAAATTTTTTTAACAATTTCTAGTGCTGATAACGTCAGCAGCAATATAACGCTGACATCAGCAAGCATCATTACTGCATGTGGCCAAGGGTTCAGGTTCTCTGCACGTGCACGTAACGACTCGCACCAGATGCATTTGGCGCGCGCCCCAAATGTGCACACGTGCTTTCACTGCGCAAGCGCCACCATGTGTCTAAATCGCTACCGTCTGCGTGTTGGGACAGATGGCGGGCGAGTGCGATCCACAAGCGCCAGTTGAGAATGGGCCGCAACACACCACGTGCGTCCGTCACACTGTGGAGCCACGTGGGAGGACATGATTGATGCATGCAACAAACGCACTAACCAAACCACCTTATAGTGGTTACTGTAGCACTGCTAAAGGGCAATTTTCGGTGATCTTGGGATTGTTTTTTCGCACTTTTTTGGCCCATTTTCGTTCATAGCTAGCCTTATATATACTACTTTTACGTAATTATAGACGTAAAAAAACCGAAAAACGAATCAAAAACTGATGAAAACCATAATAGATGAAAACCAAAAAACCTTCGTTTCTGGTAACCCGACCACGTAACTGCTCTGATACCTGATGTAATACATAGCATAGACCTTATTACATGTCTTGAATCGTTCTTGAAAGGGTTAAAAATAAAGGAAATGCGGAATACCATTTCATCTTGACTTCCGAAGTGAATTTTGTAGCCAAAACAAGCTTCAATCTTCGGGGCCTTCACGAAAAAACGTTCACCGACACGTGGTTAACACCTTTCTACAGTTTTCTCAATACGTAATCGCTCTTAACGGGTCAGAAGATCTGTATACTTATGAATGATATGAGCAACTACAAAAGACCTTAACCTTTATATATAGCTTTCATATCGGGCTTCTCTATCACAAGCTTAATATGGATCCGTTCATACTAATCGAGATCCTTTTTTTGTGGACTTCGACCTATTGATTTAGATCATTTATTGAGCCACTTTATTATCTTTATATGAATCAAATTACGTAACTTAACTGATAAGTTATTAAAAACGAAAAAATATAATTAATAATTAATTATCCAACATAATGAGAAAGGACAAAATTGTCCAACAATAAGTCCATTCTTTTGCCCCCGTAAATTTGTTCCTCCATTGCCCAAACAAGCAAAGAATGGATGGATGAATGTGAAAATAGGTGACAATAGAGCAGTGTGAATATAAGATCGTTCCATAAGTCGATACTCCACAGGGTCTTGGGCAAGGATAAGGCGGGCACTCGCCTAGGGCCCATCCTTATAAATAATAAAATAGAGCTTATTTTTATCTTCATGAAAAATAAAATAAAATAAAATAGACACACTTTTAACCTTATAAAAAATAAAAATAATTTTATATTTTATTTATTTTTATTCTTTATAAGAAATCAAAAATTGGTAAAAATAAAAACTTTTTTACCTATAAAATATTAAGAACATCCAGATACTCTACATCAATAGTTGCAAGTTGGCAGCCTACATATTTTATTATAGCAACCATTGCGAGCGTCCCGAGAGTTAGGAAATCTTATTTTATTCAAGCATGCGCCAAAAGTAACAATTAACGTGTTGAAAAGTCTCTACTTGCCATATTTAAATATCAAAATACGTGTCCAGCGGTTGAACTAAGAAAAGGTTTTTCCAAAACCAAAAAACCATTTTCATTTCTTGATCCAAGACGGCTCTCCATCTCTCTTTTCAGTCTTATAAAATTGTCTTTAGGGAATTATAGAAATCTCAATATGTTTTCTTTGTCTATAACTTTTTATTTTAAAATATGACTGATAAAAATGGAGGCTATAAACTTTAGTTTGGAAACATTATAAAATTAAATTAAAATTTGCATATGGTGAATTTCCTATTATAAGAAGAACTCAATAAAAAAAATACAAACCTAAAATATGAACTATTATCTTTAATTATTGGTTTCTAATCAAATTAAAAAATAATTTAAAATAGAAACAAAAACAAGTTTGTTGAGTGGTTTTGTCCACTTCATAGAAGGACAAAGATGTTATCACCTGATTTGTATTGACTAATAAATGTGTGTCCATAAGCTTAAAATTAATGCATCTTTTTCTCATGCACATTACAAAGCTAGCTGTAAGTCCCGTGTTTACATGTTACTTGTATGAATTTTTAATCTATAATCGACTCTATATAATGCTTGCTCACGGTCAGGCCATAACCATCCAACATAGTAAGTAACCAATAGCCATAGCTCAGTTTGAATACTAGTGTTGCTAATCATCACAGTCTGTGAAGATGAAGCTGGAGGTGGAATTCATATCTGAACATATTGTTAAGCCATCTTCTCCAACCCCATCTCACCTTAGCCGTCACCAACTCTCCTTTCTGGACCAGACCATGCCTTGGGTTTTCATGCCTTGGGTACTTTTTTACCTTAAAGATGGGAAAGTTAGCAACAAAGAACGATGTGATAAGGTTAAGGAAGCTCTATCCGAGGCCTTAGCTATGTTTTATCCATTGGCAGGACGGATAAGAGGGAATGATCACGTAGAATGCAACGATGATGGAGTTCATTTCACAGAAGCTAAAGCTAAATGCACACTTCTGGATTTTCTTCAACACCCTATTTGCAATGAGATCAACAAGTTGCTACCTTTTGAAATCGACAACGTCAACATCGACTCGCTTGCTTTCTTCCAAGTCACCTACTTCGAGTGTGGTGGGATTTCTATTGGGATAGGTATTTCACACAAGATTGGAGATGCTACGTCTTCGTTTATGTTCCTAAACACTTGGGCAGCTATGGCTCGCGGAGACAAAAACATAATTGCGCCTCATTTCGATTCTGCTACTCTCTTTCCACCTATAAATATTGAAGGTTTCGACCCTGGTTTTGAGATCGTCAAGGAAAAAATTGTTTCGAAAAGATTTGTGTTCGATTCATTGAGCATAGAGGTTATTAAGGACAAATATACAGAAAAAAGCAGCATGATAGAGCATCCAAGACGACCTACAAGAGTTGAGGCCTTAACAGCTTTCATATGGAGCAGGTTCAAGGCCACCACTCAAGCTGAAGAAGATTTGGACAAAGTTTACGCAGTGATGCATGCAATAAACATGCGTCCGAAGATGAGCCTTCCTTTCTCGGGAGAATTTTTCGGTAATATTTTTGTTGAGTACATAGTAGCAGTCTCCAACAAGTTCGATGTCGATGAGGAAGAATGCAGCAGGATGATCAAGCAGATGAGTAATTCTATAAGAAATGTGAACGAGAGCTACGTGAAGAACCTACAAGGTGACGAGCACTTAGGTTTGTTGAAAGATAGGGCTGAGAGGATGAGCAAAGGGGGCATGGTTTGTCTCGACTTCACAAGTTGGTGTAGGTTTCCAATTTACGATATTGACTTTGGTTGGGGCAAACCTATGTGGGTAGGTTCGGCTGCTTGGCCATACCATAACTTAGTGACGTTCTTGGACACCAAAAATGGAGATGGCATAGAGGCATGGGTTCATCTGAAAGAGGAAGACATGGGAAAGTTTGAAAGTGACCATGAGCTAAATTCGTTTGTTTCTCGAGTGCTCATTGGTTAGATAAGTTCGTCAAACGACGGTGGACCAAGACTCATTTGGTTTAGCTTTTTTTCATCTATAACTTGCAACAATCTCATTACTTAGGCTTGAGTTAAAGGCCTTAATTAAATTAATGACATGTATGACTACAATTAACTAGTATTTTAAAAATTAAATCAAATAGCTATTATGTTTATGATACTATTTTGAATTTGTTGCGTATTAAATGATTTTCGTTTAAGGTTACTAGGGCTTGGTTTGAGGGAGCGGTGGTGGTTGATAACCTGCTGAAATAATAAGTACTTATGTATTTGGAATTACTGTTTTGGTAACCGTTGAAACATGAAAATAGGTATTTGACAAGTATGATTGCGGTTGCTGAAAGAGATAAAATAACTAAAAAGAAATAAGAAAATATAAATAAAATAAATTTAGTAAATAAAATATTTCATAAAAAATATATTATTAATCTTATAAATTTAAAATTATAAATAATAAAATATTAAATTAAAATAAGAAAAAGATGATACGTTAGACTTGCTTTCTATTAGTTGAGGTTATAATGAATCAGAAGGTTATTAATGGAAAGTAGAATTTCTACCACAGAAGTATTTTCCTACCGTAACCATCTTTTTACTTATCGATTTCTATTGTGGCGCCGCTCTTTCATCTAACCTCTGGTTGTTCCCCCGCAAATCAAAACATATGATTGCATTTGAAAACTGTGATAAATAAGTACTTATCCTCACCGCATCGCAAATCTAAATCTAGCCTAGGTAACACTAATGATAAGACTCAATTATTTTTTACTAAGCTTAAGACTTTCTCGGCATTTTATTATTCTTATAAGTTGCAATCTTAAGAGATTATATTTTATCATTTAACTAAATTAAAATAGTAGAGATAACAACATATTCTATTTTGTCTATTTTATAAATATTTCAGTAAGAAAATTTTCAATATTTTCGTAAGTAAAGAGACAACCTCATGGTTATATTTATATTTTAAGTACAATTAAAATTTATAAAATTTATAGAATGGTCTTATGATGACTTTCTGGGATATTTAGTTTTATATCACTTTTGCTTTAATTATATGTTTGAGCTAGAAACTTTGACTACAAATCATAAAAAGACTTTGACTACAAATCAGAAAAAGCGTGGCCAACTAATCGGTTGTGTTCATATTCATGCGCGACAACTTCCACTATTAAAAACAAAGACCTAATTAATAATTAGCAACGGATCCTTCGTTTACCTGGGGCTTGGTCTAATGGTAGGGGTAAAGGGAGTTCCGATCTTTTGTCCAATATTACTCTGACCAGCCCTATTCAATGCCTACAATGATGTTGTTCTGAATAATTTGGAGACTGTCCAACTATATTCAATACCCAAAATGACAAGCAAAAGGATCCTTCGTCTATCTTTAGGGGCTTGGCCTAATGGGAGGGATAAAAGGAGTTCAGATTCTCTGTCTAATATTATTTCATCCAACCTTGTACAAAGCCTAAAATGGCATCGTTTTGAGCATTTTAGAAATTGTCCAACCCTATTCAATGCCCAAAACGACATCGTTTGAACATTAGACAAGATTGGACATCTAAATATTGGACAGAGGATGCTCAGTGGGGTAAAAGACCAATCGTTTTGGCTATCTTATCCTCTACCTTTCTTCTTTCGAAGTTGTACTACCTTGATTTATCTTGGATATATAAATATTTATGGGTGATAAACATTGTTGAACCTATTTAATTTCAATAATGGAATTTACGTTATTTAAAATATATTTCTTGGTCTTCATATTTATTTTGGATTCTCAAACGATATTTTCTTTTGATTAAAACATTAGTTTTTTATAGTAACGGTGGTAATAACTCGTTGATTTACTCTAACAAATAATTGAAAATGAAAATATGTGGTTTCACAAAATTCTGGTTCAGCAGCAGTTGCTTTGAACTGTATATGTGGTTGCTTAATATAAATCAACTATAATTTTTCTAGCACAAACGAAAATAGAAAGATTAAATGTGAAATAAACAAATTAATACCTGAGATTTGGTAATATAGTTCGACACATCTTGCTTATATTTGCAGGACCCTCACTAAACTTAATCACTTTCACTAAGGAACAACAACATTTTTATTCAAGACATTACATAGTCAACCCATCCAACCCTTGACATAATCCCTCGTCTTCACAACCCGTGAAAGTAAATCATTCTCAATAACACGACCACCTTGTGATAACCTCAATAGAGGATTTTCAACAACAATTTTTAATAATAAAAATAAGAATTAAATAACTTAAGTGATTGAAACAATAAGAACATAAACAAAGACACTTGAGATAAGAAAACAACTCTTCTAAAAATGCAGCTTCATCAACCAAAAGTGTGGGAAGTGGTAGAACAATATCTGTTGTGAATCTCTGAAAATAATCAACAAGCAATCCATGCACAGCTGCTCCAAGACGGCATCAAACAAAACAACATTTCATCTCTGAAACGTCACAATATACAACTGCTCACCAAACCCATGTACTAGACATCTTTTTCAACCAAAAACAACACCAAGACAGCCTAGAAAAAATCACACAACAAATAGAAAATGCACCTGCCTAAGATGGATAAGATCACCAAAAAATCCCACGTATAGCAACTTCAATACTCATCAATTGGACATGTATTTCATTCCAAAAACATACCAACAACGCAGTTGTCAATAATGATGTATAGATCATGTAATGTTCACAAAAATAAAGAAAAACATAGCTGCTATATGCTCATCAATTGACTGCTTATTTTTCTCCAACAAAAATTCTTCTACCTTACTTAACAATTGAATTCCAAAAGTCCACATGCACAACAACAAAAATCAATGGATATATGTTACAACATGGACTGCATTCAAAACAAAAAATCTGCCATGTACTTTTTAATCTTTCCCTCAAACCCACACAACACATAACAACATAAAAGTCGATGGATGGATTTAATATGATAGACTCCATATCAAACAAAAGTCTATTGTTAAACATATCGTTTATCTTTACAATACCTCCTAAATATAGCAGCACGAATCAATGTTAGAATGGTTGTTTCACCACTGAAACCCCACAAAAATACAGCCACACTCATAACCAAAAATCTACATGTTATTCTTCATAAACAACTCATTAAGCAGCTATCCAAAGATCCCAATTAATGCATGTAGTATATAGCCATAAAAGATTGCCCAAATCACAAAAAATTAGCTACCAAAGATAGCACAAGATCATCGAAATTACAGTTGGAAAATCACACATCTCTTAGACATTTTTCATTAAAAAATTATATCTGGACAGACCAGAAAATTCACTAAACCAATGGAGTAAAACACAACTACAAATCTAGATAGGATCGCCACAATATCAGCCACCAAAAATATTGTTAGATACCCAAAATTACAGTTGTTAAGTCATTATGTTGTAGTTGTTTTTCCCACACAAATCAACCTAGAAAATTATGTGAAACACAGCAACAATGTGACTACAAAATAGTCGATGGAATCTATAAAAATCCAGCTACCTTAGCTAGCCATTATCTCCAAAATAGACTGTCAATTAAATCCTATCATGACTAGAATTTTTATTCTAAATAAACCTTATCTTGCTCTCTATCTCTCTCTCTCGATAAGCCCACTGCTTGGTTGATCAGAATTTGGTCCCTCTAACCATGGAAACTGATGAACAAAGCCATCATCTGAACATCGAACCTAATCCAGCTACCATGAAAATGAAAAACAAGGACCATAACGATAAGATTGCTTTAAGTTCTATTCCGCATCAACTAGATACTCAATCTCAAACGTTAGTACCATTATCATTTAAAGATAAACTCTTATAAGGCCATGATGGTACTTCATCATAAACAAAAGGATTGCATTCAATTCCAATTACTCTACAGCAAGGGGATGTGCAACATGAGCTTATTGATGGGGTACTGGTAATTACGTTTTCGGATGAAGTTCACAGGAAAATCTCAAACAATTTAGGCTTCAGTCTGATTCTTAAGCCCCTCGGTCGCTACATCAATTACAAAACGTTGTATCAAAGGCTCATGGCCTTATGGAAACCAAAGGGGAATATCCACCTTATGAACCTGGCAGATGGCTACTTTCTTCTTAAGTTAGAAGGAGAAGAGGATTTCCATAAGATACTTCTTAAGGGCCCTTGGTCCGTTTTGGGGCATTATATTACGGTTTTTCCATGGGAAAGAAACTTTAACACTAAAGAAAATCATATTTCTTCAATAGCGACATGGTTCAGGATACTGGGATTACCTCCCGATTTTTTTCAAGTTGATCTTCTAAGGGAGATAGTTAGGCCAATTAAAACTTATTTGAAAGCTGATGATTACACCCTAGCAGCGTAACGGGTCAATTCGCTCAGATAGCTGTCAGGATGGATCTAAACAAACCACTTATTCCCAACTTAATTATTGATGGCATGGTCTATCTAGTTCAATATGAAGATTTTCACCTCATCTGCTATACATATGGGAGGTATGGCCACTCATCAGAGAGATGCAATCTCAAACCAAAAGAGGGCCAAGGTAAGGACTACCCACAAGGGCAAAGCACGTCATCAGGAACATCAGAGGGAGCTGCTCCGGCAAGGTCTAACAATATTCCAGCAGACAAATCTCAAACGATGAGTGATCAAGGAAATACAACTATCACGCCGCCATCAGTGCAGATGATGCTAGAAGCTTTAACCATGGCACAACGGTCAAAACTTTCCGAACTTGGTCCATGGTTAATTGTGCAAAAAAAAAAAGAAAGAGACCAGTAATGCAGCATTCACAGCCTGGAAAACCAAATCATACAAAAATCAAGCAAAATCAAGGGAAGGAAAAAGTACCTCTATTTCAATATTAGCCAGATTTAATGCTTTATCTTTGGCTACAGAGGAGGATACATCTATAGAAGGTGCCAAATCAGCCCCTCCTACCCTCACTTTCCTTTCTAACCCTGCAACTAAGATATCCTTTGCTACACCAGGCCTAAGGAGCAAAACTAAAACAAAAGGAAAGTTTGTATTGCATCCAAAACAGTCCTCCTGGGTCAAAAAACAGCCCAAACATAATACCACACTCTCTACAGAGAT